>JAXGGA010008843.1:0-54581 GCA_038373865.1 Uloborus plumipes
GGGGGTGCCGCAAAAGAAATTCGAAAATTGATTTTTTGTGACCACCCTAATGTTGATCCTGAACGTAAAGTCGGATTTCCTTCAAACTAACTTTGTAAGAAAATGATTTTGATAAATAATGTTTGTAAAGTACTTTTCTGAATAATCTTCTGTGAGGACTCTGATTCCGACTCCGACTCCGCAAACATGGCGAAAATGCAGGCTCAGAAAAAAAATGACTGACTGTGCAGACGATTTTTTGTTTATTTATTCATTTGTTTTATTTTATTTATTCATTTGTTTTATTTTATTTATTATTGTTATTTTTTTTTTTCTTTTTTTTTTTTTGGCAGACGATTTTTTCGTAACAAATTTTTTTCATTCATGAGGGCATTTTATTCTTTATTTATATTTAACAACTGGCAACGGATTAAAAATGAAATTCCAGACATTTTATTAACGGACGAGTTTTTTTTTCTTTGATAAAATGTGATTTGATGCTCTTTGTACTTTTATTTACTTATTTAGTTTTTGAAAACGATTGAGCATTTTTTCTACGGAAGAACTGTAAGGGCCCTGCTCAACATTAGCAGAAAACGCGACCGAAACCGAAGGCAGAAACCGAAAATCCGGGTACTTTCCATAGGAATACCATTTAATCCGTTTTACGTTTCTGCTTTATTTTTCTGCTTTACGTTAATATGGAGCAGGGCCCTAACAGTTACATTCTTTAAAAGGTGCGACAAAACTTTATTTATTCGTTTATTTACTTTTTACGTGTCTATTTCATCTGATGAGAGGGGTATATTTTGCTTTTAGAAATAGCTTTAAGTGCTAAAAAGGTATGTTTGGCATAATTTTAGTCTCAGATAATCAAGAGAATAATAATCAGATGCTAGAATGCCGATGTCGATGTACGGGAAAGTATTCTCGTTTAGTTCTTAACAGAATTTCTTGTTTACAATTTGATTTGTTACTGAATTTTATTTGCCCCTAATTTTTACTAAAAATGACCTGTTGAAGTAGAGACGAGGGAGAATAAAGGAACGCCACTCCTAGAAATATTTGTTTAATTATCGTGAAAATAATGCAAATTCAAAGTAAATTGGTTTCAAATCGCGGAAAAAGTAGTCCTTCAAAGTCTCATTTTTACTCTTTCAAAGCTCCTCCAAAACTCCTCCATTTTATTTCTAAAATTGAGTAAGAACTCTGTATTACGTAAGCATAAGTTTATTCGGTTGTGTAGCAGCGCTACCCATATTCAGTCGAACTGATACATTCCAACGTTTCTTTCAAAATTCACTTGAAACAAATTGCGTCAAAAAAGGTTTTGAATTCAGTATTAAATACGAAAATAGTAGTAGTAGGACATGATTTTTTTCCCTACTTAACTTTGGTAAAAAAATTCGAAAAATCGAAATTTAAAAAGTGTATCAACTATATGCACTGTCTCCCCTGATGTTAGATTTTAATATTATTTGAAAGTTTATTATTTCTTTTAAGAACTGCATACTTTTTGCTTATTAAAAAAATGCAAATCAGAACAATTTAATTGATTACTTGCTTCTTTATTGCTTAGGAAATTTGCTTGCAAGTAAGCAAAGTATTCTAATCACGAAAAAAGTTCCCACTCAATCTTTACCTTAAACTTCCATTTTACACTCCACTAAACGTAATTTTCCTGTTTCATTTTATCATGGTCATTTGTACATATTTACAAGCGAACGTATGGATAGCCAAAATATTCATTTTGGCCATTCCCAGGCTCAATGTAACACATTTTAGCGTGCCATCTGTACGTTCGTATGCGCTATATTGTTTGTGGGTATGCATGTATCTCGCTAGTTCTAACATGGCAAATCGTAAAAAGTAAAAAATTTTGTATGTAGAATCTACAAAGTGTCTAACTTCGCATCACTTTTTTGTAATCTATAGCTCTAAATAGGCTCCTTATCTGCTTTTTGTGGCAAACCAGTGTTAATTTTTCAAATAATTTCTTCACATAATACAACAGATATAACGCCATAAACTGACTAACCGACAAATTTTGCATCATAATCAAGTGCCAAATTCATTATCACCGAGTACCATGGATGATCTGCTGAATGACTGTCAGAAATTATCCCCGAGTCTTCAGATGAATCAAAGGATTTGAGTTAGATGATGGATTCAAAATATTGACAGAAACTCTACTATTACTTTTATTATTTTCATTCTTTACAATTGATAAACTTTTAACTATAATTTAATCATTTAATAACTTTTTTTTTTCCTTTAGACCTGTGCATTCTTTTATTTATTATTTTTTTCCCTTTAGTTATCCCTCCCCCCCCATCCCAAATAATGCATTAGTCATTTACCGCCCCTCTAGATTATCGTTTGGATCTCATGTCCCACTCCACTGGATGCGCTTTCAGAGAATTTATGTTGGGGGCTTTTTCGAATACCCAGTCCAACCCCGTCAGCCACAGCCACCTAAAAAAATTTGATGAAAATATTTCGATTTCTCAAAGAAAAGGGGGCTATTTGCTCCCTCCTGACCTCCCTAAATGGTGGGCCGGATATGGCTTGTCAAAAATTTATTGTTTTAATTTATTTTCTTTCTTCCTTGTATATTTTGTTTCCAAGTGGTCAAATTGGTCATAACTATTGGTTTTTGATGAAACACCTTACCATTAGATGGCAGCACTATTTTTGCGATTCGAACATGACTTCGGTATCGTCAATGTGAAAGCAAACGTCAAGCGGTGAATTTTTTATATTTTTTCTCCTTTAGGCTTCCATCTGAAGTTCGATGAAATATTAAGAAAATTAAGGCGTGCAAAAAAAAACTTTAGATAGATTATATGCAATGCCACTCATACATCTTTCTAATTTTTCTCGCAATTGAAACTGCAATAAAAGAACTTGCTGTGAAATTTCAAATATTTTTCGAAAACGACTTTGCAGCTGGAGAAATGCATAGCGACTGAAGGAATGTTTTCTTAATTTATTTTATTGTTTTGTTGTTGGAAATATACGGTGGAGTGAAATTGTGAGGCAAAGTGAAGTGGTAAATCAGTTTCAGTTTTAATCGCCATCTATGTTTGTAGCAACATTTAGCTATGTTTTTAAACACATAGCTGATTCCAGCTAACAAAGAAATAGCTCTTGCTCTGAAGATGAAATTTTTGAAACGAAAAAGCTAATCACAAAGTGACCACTAGGGTGGTTCAAAAAAATTTTTTTTTTGCTACGGACCAAGGCGCACCCTACTTTTTTTACATTTATGTATAAGATTACTTCCCTAAAATTTCAGCTCCCTACTCTTAGTGGAAGATGGTGCTCAAACACCCTTAATTTTTACTCTTTTTCGTAATTTTCACAATTTTTGAGTTTTTCTAACTAAAGAGACCATTTTCTTGAAAGAGATTTTTTTTCAATTATTCTCATTTTCTAACTCATAAATATTAGTTCAAACAATTGGAAAGTTTCTTAATCGGTTGAATACATATAGCAACACCTTTGATACAATCGATTATTTAGTAGATCGCAGTATACAATGTAGATTGCAGTACTACTTGTCCACATGTTGTGCTATGATTTTCAAAACTTACGCTTTCTAAAATAGAGTTGTGGAAGAGCTGTGCAAAATGTTTATTATGTTTTTAAAGTAGTGGGATGCAGAGAAGAAAATTGCAAGATTTAAAATTTTAAACTGATAGTGCTAACAGTATCACAAGAAGAATGAATTAAATTATAAAAACTAGTTGCACAAAATAAACTATTGTAGCTAATCTGGCATAGAACTAATCTGAAATTTAGGCAAAGATATTTACTTCATACTTACTTTGGCCATCATATTCCTCACAAATTCTATTCTTTTAATAACTTTAAAGCGAAAAAATGGTTGGCAAAGAATTAAACAAAAAAAAAAAAAAAAAAGAATGTTGCGAATAGAACTTAAAAAATACTTTAACAAGTTTGAAACTTCAACTGTAAGCTTTTTATAACTTTATAGATAAATCTATGATCACTCTGGCTGATTATAAAGAGATAATTGAGTTATTATTAGTCAATTAGGGAGCCTATCTGAGAAAATCCAGTCTCTTATATGCCTCAAAATGTGTATGTTCCTATATAAGAAAGAGATTTTTCATACAATCTAATCATGAGAGAAAAAACCTAGGTACAACACTTCCTACAGTTTTAGCACCTTTTTGTACAGAAAAACAGATAGATTGAACTTTAATAGATGCTCCATTTGCTATTAAAACTTCTGGGAATATCTAAACTTGGAAAAAACCTTATAAGATATGAACGACCCGGAAATTGAAATAACAACTAGGACAGTTTTATTAAAGTACTTGTGACACTTTCTGGTGAATTAATTAGTTTGACGTGGTTTTTTGTATCAAATTCTAGTTGAAAGAAAAGCAAGTTATTATAAAAATAAAGATGTGAAATATAGCGAGTGTAGTACAGAACAATTGGATTTTTTTCAAACATGAATATTAGGGATTATTTTCTAACATTCTTTGTCCTACGCCCCAACGAATGCAAATCTAATATCAATCACAGAATTAAAAGAAAAAATTTAAATAAATAAATAATAGTGAATAACGTTGCTGAGGAAAATGTTCAAATAATTCAAGAATTGAACAGAATTTTTTTCAATAATGAGGACAATAAGCAGTTTTTTTTTACTTGCTGTTGAAGAAAATTGGGTACTTATCCTTGCTGAGACAATAAATTATTCAATACTAAAAGTCTCTCGCTCTCAAAAAAAATCTATATATAAATATACACAGAAAGTTGAATTGCACAGCAAGAAGTTTAAATATTTTAACTTTAATTAAAAACTTCCAGCAAATTTCAGTATAACAATACTGCTCGGCACAAAATAAACTTCAAATGTATCTGACACTTTTCTTGCTGTTTCTTATGTAAAATGCTCCACTGAATTTAAATATGATCTCCGTTAACCCCTTCACGGTAATCGCTCGAGCACAACTGGAATGAATATAAATAATACTGAAAGGTTCTTTATGGAAGGAAATCTGCGGTACGACATGCGTTTTTTTCAAGGTTTAAAAAAAAAATTACAGCTTGAAAAATTTTTGGACATGGGAGTCATAGAAGGCACAGTTCGATTGTGTTGCACAAAAAAAGAAGCAAAATTTTGAAGCTGGAAAAAATGAGTTGATGATATGTTAACGATTTTATGGAGGGAAGGGGGAAATACCCCCACGAGTCTCCCTACTTGCAAAAAATGTTTATGATTTTGAACTTTTCACCTCTCTAGCCCTATAGAAGAATGTTAATGGTAAATATAATGCTTCCTTCCCCTCCAAATAATATCTATGAAATTGTCGAAATCTAATGAAAATAGGAGGGGAGGAGGGGCGCTATTTTCGATAGCCATATCAGGATTCAGGGGATCATTGAACATAAGAATTAGCAAGAATGATAGGAAAACACCCTGATTTTTTTTTTTTTTTTGCCGCTCAACCGACAAACGCTTGAAATTGACAAAAACTGGAGAACTATGTGAGCTACATTTCATTCTGGGGTATCAAAATGAAAAAATGAAATGTCTCGACGAATAGATTCGCCATTTATCGCTCTGATGCGTCAACGCCATCAAAATGAACATCTGAACTTTTGCGTAGCAATTAAGATCGTGTGAGCAACAATAATGAAACAAAATAGTAAATTAGAACAATATTATTTCATTGCTACATTTTTTATTTATCGTCGGTGAGTTTAAGCGTATATTTTATTAATGCAGAGATGTCAAAATTGAACGCCGTTACTATATGTTGTTAATTCGAAGAAAGTAAACAGATGAATGAATGTCGTATGACTGAATCATAAGTTGTGACCAACTTTACCTGAAAGGGGAATTTATTTCCCTTAAAAAGCAGTACTAATAAGGCCTTCGGCATCAATTCACTCTGTACTCCACTTCAGTTAACTATATCAATATTTTTTAACCCTAAAAGATAGGATAAATATCACTTTTTACAGCAGAAACAATATGCTAATAAATGTAAACAAACATTTGGGTGGTCTTTGTTCAGCGCTCTCTAGCGGGCAAATCTTTACCACTGATGTTCTGAGTAATGATACAGCCTGTATAAAACGCTATCTAGTGAAGCCTTGGTAAGTACTTAATGTGATTTACGAATTTTTTACTTTTTTACCTAGTCAATAATTTTAGAATTGATTCTTGAAAAGCTAACAAATATAAGAGTTTTAAGAGCTATCAATTAACATTCAACGTTAGTTTGATTTTTATGCATTAATTATAAAATATCTTTGGCCAAAACTTGTAACACCAGACATTAAAAACATGTAAATTTGAAAAGAAAAAAAATGTCGGTACAAATTTGCAAAATCGATATCATTTGGATGAATTGCAGTTGAAGTAAGCTCCTACACTTTATTTCCAATGTTGCAAGATACAGCAAGTCCACAATTTCGATTTGGGTTTTCGATGGATAACAAGTAACGTCTTGCAGAGAAATAGAAGAAGAATTTGAAAAGATCAGTAATTTTTAATCAAACCCAACACTGAATAAATACTTCAAAATAAATATATAACTTTTCATCTATCCTCGGGGCATTATTAATTTTGGATACCTATTTCCAATATTGGTGTGAAATGTGTTGATTTTGTTTTTC
This sequence comes from Uloborus plumipes, assembly GCA_038373865.1. Taxonomy (NCBI): domain Eukaryota; kingdom Metazoa; phylum Arthropoda; class Arachnida; order Araneae; family Uloboridae; genus Uloborus; species Uloborus plumipes. The sequence goes on from JAXGGA010008843.1 coordinate 6,646, forward strand.
CAAAGTAAAGAGAAATAAACTGAAGTTTTGTTGTAAAAGAATGCATATGATTTATAGTGGTTTAAGATAGTTTTCCATACAAAAATTTAAATTATTTAGGCTCTGGATAACAAAGGGTGAAACAGCTAAATTCAATTGATAATCTTCATTCTAATGTAACAAGCCCTCATTTATCAAAGTAAGGGCTTCAGTAATTGGCAATATTTCTTAGAACGACGTTATTTCCCCAATTTTTAAATTTTTTCAGTAAGTCTTCGCGTGCCACTCCTAATGATCTGCCGTGCCACATTGTGGCACGCGTGCCGCGGGTTGGCCACCACTGACCTATAGGGTAATTCCACCATTATGGACGTAATAGTTAAACTTTTTTTTTTTTTTTTTGTGATTAAAGAATCCGCACCAAAAATTTTGGATAGCGCAAAAAACAACAGATTATACAAGAGAAAAAAAAATGTGGAATTTGATCGAACCAAATTGTAATTTTGTAAGTTTAAAGTTTAATTTTTATGTCCGTACCTGTGGAATAGCCCTAAACTTATCTACTACTTATCTCTGCATTTAATTTAACCTAACCTCCATTTCTATTTTCTAACAAACACAAAAATCAGGCAAAAAGAAAAAAAAGACGTGGATTTTATTAAATTGATTAAAAATAAACAACAAAAAGTGTTGGTTTAATGTTCCTTGTTATTTGTAGGAAAATAAGAAAAATAGCGTTAGCGTTTGCAAAAAAAGACAAAAAAAAAAGGAAAGAAAGGAAAAGGGGAATAATACAGGGAAAAAATCGCCGTCTTTTTGTATTTATAAAATTAAAATGTGTCCACATATTTTAGCCTAAAATAAAGAAAGCAAAGTGATTGGGAAAAACAGAAAGTTCAATCCCCACATGTAAAATTAAAATGTAAAGAAGATGCACAAGAAGCACATCCTTCGATAAAAGAAAAAAAGAAAAGGAACTCCAGTTCGATAACGTGGAAGCGATGTCCCGTCAATGTAGAAAGATCAGATATTTTTATTCGGTAATGCGTGTTTTAAATTTTTAAAATGCAAAAAAGAAACTGTTACATATTTTTAAAAACATTTTTCTGAAGAGAAATGTTTCCCCTATTAGATACTTAAAAGTAAGAAAAGATGCTTTCATACTTATCATTACAGTTATGGTGCTTCTCTGGTTAGTTGGCCTCCGACAATGGCCATGTTTCCCTCTTTTCGGATAATAGGAAAGGCTAATTGCCTTGGATTTGGGTCGGAATACTTTTTCAAAACGATTACGAAGAAACTAGCCCAACTCAACTTGTTGCCAATTACCCTCCCTATTACCCGAAAAAGGGGAAATGTTGTCTACGTCGGAGGTCAACTTACCACAAGAGCATTAGCTGCCGCTACACTGCAAAAAATAAAATGCTGCTTTTACAGTATAATTCTAGAAGCATTAAAACTGAAAAATGCACAGTAAAAAACGGTAAAATCGACAATTTTAGTTTTTGTAGTAAATTTTTTACTGTAAAATTTGCAACTTTAGTTTAAGTTTAATACCATAAAATTAGTTGCATTATACTGTAAAAACAACAGTATGATACTGGCAGCAGTGGTTCCAGTTTAAAACTAAAATTCTCAGTAATAAACTGTAAATTAGCATTTTTAGTTTATTACTGTAAAATTGGATATTTTACAGTTTAATACCATAAAATTAGCAGTATAATGCTGTAAAAACAACATTTATTTTTTTTACAGTGTATTTTCTTTGAACAGGTATACATGGCTGGTGGGCTTTATTTAATTAATTTATTTTATTCTGTTTTATTTTCCAATAAAAGACGTATATCTTCATATCAGCTTAATTATCGATTGCTTGAAAGTTCTCTTAAAAATGGAGGAAGAACGTATTTAGTATCTTTAGGTTTGAGTTTCGCTGCTATCTGAAGAATTTCTTTGTAGCGAACCACAAAATCTGCAGCAAACATTCGACGATATCGCTTATTCCCACTAGAGATATTCCGAGCCATCCACCAAGAAAACCTCCAATTGAGCTGAACACTTCGACATCCTGAAAAGAAACGGAAAAGTAAAAGAGTATGAATAGCATTTAACCCATTTATGCCCAGTGTCCTGAAAACGGGACGCTTGGTAGTTACTGCATACATAAATCTGTAATGGGTATATCATTTTACTAAAGCTGTTTTTCACAAGTTAAATAGTTCTTATTGAGAAAACCAGTTAGAGCCACTATTTGAACACCAGAGTTTACTTATTGACAGCTATTTTCAGACAAATCAGTCAAGCAACGATCCAGCATGGGTAGCCACAGAAAGTAAATTTTTTTTTGCGACCTTTTTTTTTCATAAAATCAAACTATTTTTAAAAGATTTGCTTAAAATTGATCACAGATGTCTTCTGTAATGTTATTTTGCAAAAGTAAAGTCAAGTAAGGTCGTTTTTTGCTCACATATCTGCAAAATATCTCATAAAGAGGACGTTAAATAACTTATTAACTATGGCAACTGCGAGCTATTTTAAGCCTAAAATGTATGTAAACCATTCCAAGTAAGAGTTTTAATCGGATAAAAATGGAAAAATTTCTGAAAAAAACTTGGGAATAAATGGGTTAAAGCGAAGAACTATTGAAAAATGCATTGAAAATCGGGGAAATTACTGATAAAAAGTGAGGGAATCAGTATGCTAGTATAGGTATTTTATTTACTAAATACGACAAATAAAACTCACTAAGAGGAACTTCGTTCTGGGTAGTAAAATTACTCAGAAATAGGTTTTTAAAAAAACGTAATTCACCTCCATGTTTTCTATCGAGCTCTTTGAGAAAAAATATTTTTGAAAAATGGGAAACAACACTATTTAGATTTATATGAGAAACATTTGCCCCATTAATGTTTCATTATTTCGCCTGGAAAGTAAACAGCGCAATTTCTATGCACTTAAATTCTGCCTTTTCAAACTTTCTCAACTTGTAATAGAATATACGCAATAAAGTCGTGACATGGACAAGCAGAAAATATTAGTACGGGTTAGAGATGTAAAATTTGTGAAAACTTTGAGCCAGTAGGGGAAAAAAAAAACAGCAAACAAAAAAAACTTTTTTCCGAGTTTTATTGAAAAAATTGAAAAAAAAAAAAAAAAAAAGTGGAAAAATTCATTTTCAGCAAATTAATGCATAGAACAGTTATACTTTCTTTGAAAACATTTGACCAAATGTTAAACATCTAAAGATATTTGCAATTCACAATATATTTTCTTTAAAAAAATATTCATAAATTATTTTAGTTTTGGAAACAATTAGCTTTTTTTGCTCAAAACACCAAAAATTATCTAAGTTAGTCAAACCATCACTCAACCATTAATTCTGAGTATTACGTGATTTTTGTTAATGGTTCAATCAAAACTTTTGATAGCTTTTTTTTCTTTCTTCTTTTAATCTTCTAAAACTGGAATTTTAAACAAAAAGCTGCTTCAAAGGAAAAAGAAAAACCTTACTTACCTAAGTTTATATGTATATTTGTGTACCCGCTAGTTGATATTATTGATACAATAATTATGTTCTGCGTATTTATGTAGCATAACTTTTTGAATGCATAAATTTGTTCTAGATATTTCTTAAATTTTAATTTTTTCCGAGTGATAGTAAACATCTCTGGTGCAAATAAAGGGCGAAAACGGGGTTTCCCTCTCCCATTTTTTGCCGGTTTTACGACCATTCCCACCTCTAGTACGGGTAGAAAAATAGAGATATGTCTCAAGTTCCCAGAAACCAAATAAATAAATAACGATGAATAACTCATAAATACACATTTCATCGAAAAACTGGCTCCATATTTACACATGATTTAAACAGTTAAAATATATAATGTGTTAAAAAAGAAAAAAAGAAGAGATGCATTTATACTAATTGAGAAAATAACATAAAATTCATGGAGTTGAATAAACGAGCGTATTAGAACAAATCGATAGCAGTACTAAAAAGTTACCATGTATTTAGGTTTGTGGCGCAGTATTAATATTTCCTCATTGTTAATGTAGACTTCAACAGAAACAAGTTTTCTCCTGGAAATATAACATAGCAGTTATTAACGTTTTTGCAGCGTTCTTATTTGTGCGCCATTCATAATACAATTAAATATGCGGTGGTGAACATAAAGCAATGTGAGAATGAACAAATATACTAGTAAGGCTATTTGTTAGCTTAATAAATATTTGTTACATAGCCTTACAGAAATGTTTGGTGCAATTTTTTCAAATTATATTGTGTTTTACATTACAATTCGAATAGTTTAAATCATTATTTGAAAACTTCAACCTTATTTTAATACCACTCATATTTTTAAAACATTGTTTTTTTTTTTTTTTTTTTTTTTTTTGCTACATTGGTTATTAAGCTCGTTTAGAAAAACTAAATTAAAATGGAGTAAGACTTCGAAAAAAAAGAAAAATTAATTTTTATGCTGTGAATTGAGTATTGAAGTAACCTTAGTTTACTTAACGCAATGATATTTGTCGAGTTGCAGTTTAGAAAATTTTGGTGAAAATGTTATAACAAGTTGATGTGTTTTATATTACCATCCAGAGATTTCTAATCACTCCAGTCTAGTTTTTATAGCTTAAGATTTTAAAACATTACTAATTTTGTCACATTGACTACAAGCATGTTTACAAAGACTAACTTAACATAAAGTAAGACTTTAAGAGAAAAAAAGTTGGGGGTAATAAATTCAGTGCACGGAAGCAACTTAAGAATACGCAAACAGCAATAATGCTATAGCATAATGATGTATTTTGCATTGCAATGCAGAAAAATTCGGTGCATTTTCTCTACAATGTGTAAAGTTTACATTACAATCTATATAGTTTTAATCCTTATTTTTATATTATTTAAATAGCACTAATGCTTTTAAAACCTCAATTTGTAACTTTTGATATTAAGCACGTTAATGAAAAACTAAATAAACGTAAAGGAAGACACAAAAGCAACTAAAGAATATCCAAATAGTGTTAAAGCTATTGCCTACTGACATCTGTTCCATTGTATAAAAGAAAAGTTTAATACAGAATTGGTAATATTAAGTCGCGTTTTTAATCCCAATTTAGGCAATTTTACAGTGAACTCTCATTTATACACCGCCTCATTTATGCGCATTTTTCACTCATACGACGATTTTGAATGGTCCCAGCACATTCCATAGCAAAATAACGATAGTATCATTCGTTTATGCGCACTCTAACAATAAATATTTTACTTATGCACCGAATTTTTCCTAAGATGTAAAAAGTTTTATTTAACCTCTTAAAAAGTAAGCATTTTTCTTCACTTTCCTCTTTAATATTTCGCCTTTATTGCTCAAGGAAGGCATTTTTTCCGCATGAACTAGAGTTCAGAGAAGGACAATTATGCATTGTGCATCGTTTTAAAGGGCACAGTTTGTAATAAGGTAGGCTACAATTTCTGTTTTCCCTTTATCATTGAGGTTACGTTACAGTAATTGTCAAACCGTAGTAATATGTTCCTTTTCTATAGAAACATTCTTTTTCATGCTCTCATTAGAACCTATGTTGCGTTTTAGTCCTTTAAATAGGTTTGCTCACTTATACGTTTTTCTCACTTATGCGCATTTTTCTGTTGGTCCCTTGGGCTGCCGCATAAGTGAGAGTTCACTGTATTTATTCCAACTTTATTCTTTTTTACTCTAATACTTAGGGGTGCGACATCGAAGGCAAAACATTGATGTTGAAAAATAAGGACATCGATGGTGTTGATACATCGACCAAAAAAACTTTTTTTCCATTCAGTAAGATATTGCAACTAGCGGTTAAAGAAAGATGAATCTTTTATATCGCATATTTTTATTGATTCTTGCTGAAACGTGAAAAGAACATCGAAAGAAGAAAAAAAACCGATTAAACGGCTGAACAGACGATCATTAAAAGACGTCAAGAGAAAAAAAAATAATAATAAAAAAACGGCGAAAGCACTTAGAGATGTGTCAGACACATTCGAGAGCCAAAACAGCGATAATCACAGAATTTTTATCACAAGTGGAATTGTGTAAATATTGTTAACTTCTGATGAAAGATGAACTACTTTAATAGTAAGTTGGCATACCGTTGTCCTTTCGTTAGCTTTCTTTGCTGGAATAAACATCATTACGATCCCAAAATATCGACGCCTCAAACATACGATGGTAATAACGCTTTAATAACATTCGATGGTTTTTTACAAAAACAACTGAAATCCACTAAACATTCGACATCGACGGTCTCAGCACAATCTTTAATGCATTACTAAATTTCGTAAGTTTGCATTTGATGCGTACAATTTATTCAAGACTAATTTAACGTAAAGTTTAAGGATAAGTTCATTTTTCATTTATTCAATGCAAAAACAAACCATAAAATGCAAATAATAATAAGACTCGATTTAGGAATGCTTATACATTTTTATACTGCTTTTACGTTCTTAATAAAGTAAGGTGTTTACGTGTCTTCAATGACTTCTCCATCCCTGTCCTGAAAAATAAGTAAATGAAAAATAATTAAAACTGAAACAAATTATTAACTTATTATTTTTCAGAAAAAAATTAAATATTGCGGGAAACAAAACATAAGTCTTATAACTACACTAGAGGATATAATCTGGACACTATTTTAAATTTTAAAGACTTCATCACTTAACATTAAGAGAGAATAATGAATGATTAGATTTATTTATTTCATTGAAATCATTTATTTTTTACTTAACTAATAATAATGGTATTCATTTCGTGTGAATATTACATAGTTTTTTATTTTAAATTATTAAACAATAGTTAATGCAGCAATAATGATAATATAACATATTTCACAATATTAAATTACATAATTAATAATCAATATTAAATCATGAATTTTGATCGGTTTTAAGCTAAAACGATTTCACGTTTTGTTGATAAAGCCAATTATCTAAGTAAAAAAAAATTCATTTACAAAATATTTTGTTTATAGTTTACTTTAAAACGTTTATTGCTACGTCGTGCAAATAAACCACAAATTTCAACAAAACACTTTTAAACATTTCACTAATAATATAATAACGCACATTAACCTTTTAAGCACAAATTTTTTCCAGAAAAAATGACAAAAAAATGATCGAGTTTTTTGTGACATAAAATTAATATGTAGGTATAGATCACTTATTTCTTGCAATTTTAGTGGTGGGAGTTGACTGGGGAGCGAGGGGGGGGTTGCAAAATATAGTAAAAATGCACACATGTTTTTTTTTTTCAAACAAAGTGTAAATGCATATTTATAAAAATTAAATATTAATAAAATATTCAAATTGCGTACAAACTGTCATGCTTGCAAGCGGGCTTGGAGTAGATTACAAGAAAATGTAATCGATTACGATTATGATTTCGATTTTGAAAAATTGGAGATTACGATTACGATTACAGTCCTCTGACAAATCGAAATTACCATTACAGCAACGATTTATGTGAAAAATGTAATTGGTTACGATTATTATATGCCGCTTACGATTTCGATTACACGATTACACAGTTTTGTGGAATATATATTTTATATAATATACAGAAGAGGATCCAGAAATTTTCTGTCAGTGGGGAGGGGTGTCAAGTTACAGTGCACCTTATTAGTTAAACTGAAGGAAAACAAAGCATGTAAAATTTAAACCTTCTTCAAAATACCATACAATAATTGCACAGCAAGTAATATTTTTTATTATATTCTGTAAAATTAACGATTTATTTATATTGGTAAAAATCTATTATTACGAAAAATATTTATTGGCAATTTATAAATTGTATACATGTAATCAATACTGGAATTACAAAATTCTTAAAAATAAAATTCTCAAAGAAAATTTTTATAAAATTCTCAAGTAAAATTTAACATTTTTTAAACATAAAAAATGTTTTCTAAAATTTTATAAATACACAGACTTTTCTCTCCTTTATTTTCTTACTGATGTAAAAAATCATATGAGCAGATATAACATAAAGCTAAAAAAAAGATTATAGTTTGTTGGTGAAAAATAATTTTGAAGAAAAAAAAAGTCAGATTACACTGATTACAAGGCTAAATTACGATGATTGAAAGAAAGATTACAATTACGATTACACAAGAAATACTTGATTAAAATTACGATTACATGATTACGAGTGTCGCATTCCCAAATTATGATTATGATTACGATTACAAAAGAAAGTGTAATCGATTACGCGGATTACGATTACGCAGTCGGCGATTACTCCAAGCCTGCAAGAATACATATTACTAAAAAGTCAGTTTGGTATGATACATCATGATGCACGGTTATGCAAAGTCCAACATTGCAGTTCCTACAATAGTATCTTGTTTCTCTCCTTATCTTTCTAACCCTCTCATCTCTTTTATTGATATTTTACTGGGCTATCTATTTTGACTTGTGCAAACGGGCATTAGATATAAAATAACGCAGAATTCAAGAGCGCCCGTGTGAGACACTGGCAAGTGCAAGTTTGCCAGTATCGTTCGCCCGTGTCAGGCACGGGCAAATGCGTTAAGAGGTTAATAACCAATGGGTGGTTTTCTTTCTTTTATAAAAAAAAAAGCATTCTGCAGGAAAAGTATTTTTTTTTTCGTCAAATATTTCTGTACCTAAAAGATTTAAAGCAAATGCTAATTTTAAAAGTAAAATTCATGAAACTTGTCCATAAATTCCATTTGCATTTAAAATCAGCACCAAACGTACTCCAGCAAAGCTGCATATTAGCTCCTATTACCCGTACGACGTACGGGGAAACGGGCACCGCTTTCGGGCTTTCATTGATTTGATTGTACGCCGTACGAACAATCTGATTTCTATTTCGCAATTTCGCTTTCGCTGTTTCTCCCTTTTTTTTTTGAGTAGCAAGTTATTTGTGCAGATACCGATTGGTGTCCAGTAAACGATAGTTTGCATTCTATTGTGTTTTCTTTTCTGATGGACTGGAAATATAAAAATGAACAAAAAGCGTGACAAATAAAGGTGACACTTTTCGGACCGAATTGTGGGAAAAATGAGACTGTTAAAGGGTTAAAAGACCACATCAATTCTTAAATGAATTTAAGCAGGAGCGCCCAGATGGGAGGTCACGGGAGGTCACTGTAACCTTCCAATAATTTCTGTATTTGGCACATTTTGCTGATAATTCGGCAATTTGAAGGCAACATTGCAACATTGAGATTATTTGTTCCTTTTAGTTTTTAGAATTATGTTTTAAAAGACGCCTAAGGTTTTTTCTCACCAAATGTTATGCATAGATGACATGTGTGTATACTTGTATTTTATCATTCAATAAAATTGGAACTTCATTCGGCAAATTGATAATTTTCCCCCTCCTAAAAATTTCAGTTCGGGGCGCTCCTGAATTTAAGTGTTCATTTATGTTTTGTCCTACCAAGATTTTATTACTGTGAAATCTCATCTCTAAGTGACATGTAAACCGTAGTGGAATCCGATGTCGATGTAATTATAACTAAATCTAGCAACACTGTCTCTAGCTACATCCAGAAGTACATACGAATTGTATGTTGTATCTTATCCTATGACCATCAAAACGGTAAGAGATTGAATTCCTAACCTAAGTAAAATGTATAAAAAAATTGAACTAACAGGTAATAAATGAAATTAATAAAGCATCAACATTTCTTTTTCAAAATCGTCAAATCTCTTGCAGAGTTTTTTTTTATTAAGAAATATAAAATAGAAAGCTCAAAGTAAAAAGTAAAAAATAAAAAGAGATGGAAAGAAAGTTCCAACAATAGGGCGATAAAAATTTCAAGTTTGCATGTTTTAATGTTTTTCCCTGCTTTTGTGTCTTTATTTAGCAATTATTATCGAACAGTGAATAGCAACTTATTTTATGTTCTGGAATAGGGTAGTTGTGACCTATTAAAAATCCCCATTTTGATCATTAAATATTGTTACTTGACCCTCAAAACTCCAAAATTCACCACTGCCGTATTTTAAAACACAACGATTGATTTTTAATGAATTTTTAAAAATCCGACGCGCAAAAGCGCGCTTTTCTGATACGTCACGAGTTACGTCACTCGGCCTCAATCCTCAGCTCTCCGCGACGGACCCGTGTTATCGCTACGGACATTTTGAGCGCGTAGTTATTTTTAATTTTTAGATATTTAATAATCCTTTTGATGCATGATGGAGACAGGATACGTCAAAGGACAGTCCAACAATCTCCCTCAAGTGACATCAATGATGGTTTTTGCCTATTTTCGAGAGGACGAGCGATTTAAATCTTCCAAAATCACGAGGAGTTAATAGTCTTCAAGTGCGTCTTCAACGTAGCCAAGCGTTTCCCTCGCTTCTCCTCCTCGGCTGAGGCGCGGCGGAAGTACCGATGACGTTTCTTCCGCCGCCGAGTGACGTCACATTTTCTTGAACTTTAAAAATTATTTAAAAAAAAACTACTTATCGTATCGCAAAAATTTTTTCACCGATGATGTTCACACATGTTACTCTATCATATAAAAATGAAATTGAAAAATCGAAAACTACCCTATTGTGTCAGCAGATGGCAGTGTTATTTTTTAAAAATCCAAATTAAAATGCGTCCAAATAAATATTTAAACATTCCCGTCAGTTCAAAATTTTTCCAGGGGTGGAAAAAGATGGCCGGGGGGGGGGCACATTTTAGTGTCTTTACCTCGCACTCGCACAGACATAGCACAATCGTTTTCGCAGGGCTGCTGAGAGCCAGGGCGGGCCCCTTGCCAGTTTGGTAGCCGGTAACCCCTCCCCCTAAAAAATTTGTCTAATTGTTACTACTCCAATTCCAAGCCGAGCCGTTAGCCACTAGGCTGACATGGCCTCTTTTCGGCCCTTCGTTTCGTTTTACTCTACTAAGCGTTTATTCTGGGAGGGGGGGGGTAGCCTTAACATTTAAGATTTCCATATGTAGCAATAATACTTAAAAGCACGTTTTAAAATCCAATGCAATAACGTGGAGTATTTTCTTATGTTTGAAACTTGAAACTTGAAAAAAAAACTGACGATAGTTCAATGCGAACATTTATCCTATTTCAAGTAGCATCTTATTTTAGATGCTAAAATTTAAAAATTTATTTTCTAACTGTCGCAATATACCCCTGTAAATATGAATTAACAGAAGAAGTAACTTTTATGAAGTTTTTCTCATTAGTGAAGATAAAAATATTACTAACACGATTGCATAGGGCTGTCCAGCCAAAAATTTTCAAGTCATAGGGTCGCTGCGATTTGAAGTTTCAATAATTGCATAATTCTGCATATGTTTATGAAGGTATCTTCAAATTTTCCAGGAACATGCAAATTTTCCTTGCACAGATTTTTGAAAATTAGAAGTAGATCTAAAATTCATGCAAATGAAACTTATTCGACTCAAAACTCGAATATTTTAGTAGGAAAATGAAAGTGTGATAAAGAAATTATGTACTTCTAAGAAGCAAGGGTACTTCTAAAAAGCAAGTCTGCAAGAAATTTGCATACATTTTGCTGCTGTCTGCCATAGGTAATTGGGCCGCGGTGGCCCGATCGGTAAGGCATCGGACTCGTGTCCGGAGAGACTCGGGTTCGATCCCAGCCGATCAAAGATCCACCGTCTTGATTAATGGTGACTGGGAGGCGTTAAAAATGTCGTGGTCACAAAGTCCTCCAAGTGAAACAATACCTCTGGGGGTGCTGGGCCTAGGGTTTGCTCGACCCTGGATTCTGGTTCAAAATTAAGAACAGAGCGCTCTTCAGGGCCCTATCCCGGTTAAACCATGAAGCTGTGGTAGGTACGGGGGACCCTGGAGTGTGAAATACCATAGGTAACTCAAATTCTACAGAATTACTCAATTGTTGAAATTCTAAAATGGCGCGCGACAACCCTCTTAGACAGTTCACACCATCGTGTTTTTAAAATTTTTACCTACATTTTTATTTTATAACTTATAAGAAAACTCGATTAGAGAGTAAGTAAATCTAAGTCGGATCTCGTACTGTTATAGGAAGCAGAGTGAAAACGCGAAAAGTTGTGCAGCTCAGAGAATGTGCCTTTACCAACAATCATTCTTGCATGCCTTTAAGCAACTCTGGAATTCAGCACGTATTTCCTCAGAACAGTTTCCAGCTTCATCGGCTGTTATATAAAAAGGAAAAAAAAAGAACAGAACATTGTTAGAACCGGGTTCGAGATAGATATCCGAAGACCGCTTTATTTAGTAAAAATAACTTCACAAAGATTTATTTTATCAGACATATCATAAATAGTAATAATGTTGCTTCAAGTTCCTTTAACACGTTGACAACCAAGCTATGAAAAATTCGTAGCATATGAGCTTTTCTCCATCGACACCCTATCTCTTAGCATTTCGTCTTAGGTTCCACCAAGCGGGGGATCCGCATAGCGCCCCTCCCCCCCCCCCCCGGAGGCTGGGTGCGCGTAGCATATGAGCTTGGGCTAAAAACGGTTTACCTCTGTCAGCCAGTTTTGACTTGCTGGTACTTTCTCAGAAATCAAATATCTATATTGTAACGAGTCCGTAGCACCTTCAACTTTCTTCAAATGAGCATTCCAATCTTGAGGAAGTAACTATAAATTTATTTACAAGTATGTACACTATTTACAATAAGAGCAGGAAACAATTGCTAAACATCCAGCAATTAGGTAGCAAAACAGTACACTGTACTCTCAACAGTAACTCAGCACCACGTATCTAACGTGAACAGTAATTAAGCAATTACAAAAGCAAAACAACATTCGCCCAAGCGAACGAAAACGAGCACTCTCAGAATCACATCTGAAAAGAACTAACTGACTTGTGTTCAAGGCCAGCTATTTATACACGGAAAGAAATGTCCACAATATTCTAGAAAAACCCGGAATATTTTGTTTCATTCATAACTTGAACAATCCATTCACAAATTCTAGTGATAAAAAGAAAAACCACGCGAAAATGTCTTCACGCTTATCAAAGTTAGGGCAAGTGTAAAAACTACAAAGTGTTTCAGGGCCGGTATACAGATGATAAAAGTGATATCTTCAGATACATTTGCAACATGACGTCAGATAAAACCAAAACTAATGAAAATGATGCAAGGCAGGAAAAACAACAACTATTTACAAGATTTGTAACATTGCCCCCTTCCCAAGGACTGCACGTCCCGGGCAGTACAATCCCCAGAAAGGAAGCAAGGGAAAACTTACAGATGCACACATTACATGATGAACAATAACAGTGAGAACATGAAAGAAATAATAACATTGATAAAGTACATATTACAAACAATTAAAGGCAAAAGTTATTTACAAAATTTACAAACAAATTACCATGGTAGCTTTAGATTTACTTTACGAACTATGGCCATAGTATGGGGCTAGCCGATCATAATGGACAACCCTAGGTTTTGAATGTGATGACTTCTGGATCCTCACTACGACGTCGTTCAGCCGGTGAAGGACTGTGTAGGGTCCATCCCAATGCGACTGCAATTTGGGTGACAGACCTTTACGTCGGATGGGATTCCATAGCCACACTTTGTCACCTTCTTGAAAGTCATGACCAGTGGACCTTGTGTCGTATCGGGTCTTCATCTTCTCCGTCGCGATGTTGATTCGCTCCCGTGCGAAGTGATGAACGTCCTCCAACCGGGCCTGGAGATCCTGGACGTATTCCTCAGGCGATGAAGGCGCATCTGGAGGGAGACCGAAGACGAGATCACAAGGTAGCCGAAGCTCTCGGCCGAAGAGCATCTGTGATGGGGAATATCCGGTGGTCTCGTGGACAGCACTGCGGTAGGCCAGCAGGAACAGAGGAAGTTTCTTGTCCCAATCCTGTTGATTTTTGGAGACCATAAGCGAGAGATTATTAAGGATTGTCCTGTTGAATCTCTCCACCATGCCGTCCGATTGTGGGTGTAGTGGTGTCGTTCGAGTTTTCTCAATTTTGAGGATTTTACATAGGCCCTTAAACACAGCAGAGATGAAGTTTCTCCCCTGATCGGAGTGGATCTGCAAAGGTGTCCCATATCTCGAGATCCAATGCTGGACTAGAGTCTCTGCTACAGTGGTAGCTTCTTGATCCGGAATGGAATATGCTTCGGGCCATTTGGTGAAATAGTCAATGGAAACGAGGATGTATTTGTTCCCATCAGTAGTTTTCGGTAGAGGACCAAGAATGTCGATCCCGATTCGTTCGAAAGGAGCTCCTACGTTGTAAAGATGTAGCTTCCCGCGGCTTCTTCTCTTCGGTCCTTTACGGGCAGCACAGGCGTCACAAGAATGACACCACTTCTCCACGTCATCCTTCGCCTTGCTCCAGAAGAAGCGCTCTCGAACCTTGTGGAGGGTTTTCAAGATACCAAAGTGTCCTCCAGTCGGACTACTGTGCAATTCCTTTAGAACGTCTGGAATTCTTGATCTGGGAAGGAGTAACTGCCATTTGAATGCTTTACCATCGTCAGATTCCCATTTCCGATACAGGACGCCATTTCGCAACTGGAGAGATTTCCATAGAGCCCAGTATCTTTTCGTTGCAGGACTGTAGATAGAAACGTCTTGCCAACTAGGTCGCCGACTGTCCTTTTCCATTAACTCTATGATAGGCTTTAGGTCTGGGTCTTCAAGCTGATCTTTTCTTACTTGGTCGTCACTCCATGGATCAGGATCTGAAGATGTTGAAGTAGCAGTAACTTGACAGGCAGTAGGGATTGTCGTCCCGTACTGTTTCTCAATTCGGGAGCAATAATGGCAGTTCTCGGAACAAGGTCTTCTTGATAATGCGTCAGCATTACCGTGTGACAAACCTTTTCGGTGCTTAATCTCGATGTCATATTCCTGGAGCCGCTGTATCCACCTGGCTACCTGGCCCTCTGGATTCTTGAAATTCAAAAGCCAAGTTAAAGAGGCATGATCGGTCCGGAGCAGGAATTTACGGCCGTAGAGGTAATGATGGAAATGTTCTACAGCTTTAACTATGGCGAGCAATTCCTTTCTCGTGACACAATAATTTCGCTCCGACTTGGATAAGCATTTGCTCCAGTAGGCGATGACATGTTCGTTACCGTCTATTTCTTGAGATAAAACAGCTCCAACGCTCTCGTGGCTCGCATCAGTGTCAAGTATGAAGGATTTTTCAGGCTGAGGATAAGAGAGAATAGGCGTTGATGTTAAAGCCTCCTTCAGCTGTAGAAATGCATCCTCGCATTCTTTGGACCATTCAAATTTTTGTTTGCTCTCCGTCAGCTTATGCAAAGGTCGTGCAATATTGGAAAAACCCTTCACAAACTTCCTGTAGTACGTGCAGAGCCCCAGGAAACTTCGCAGCTGATGGACATTTTCGGGGCGGCTCCAATTCTTGACTGCGGATACCTTATCTGGATCTGTTCGTACACCCTCGGAAGAGATAATGTGACCAAGGTAGTTCACCTCACGGCGGAACAAATTACATTTGGACGGGCTTAACTTCAGGTTGGCTTCCTTAAGCTTTTGCAGCACCTTCCTAAGATTAGCCAAATGTTCCTCAAAACTGCGTCCTATGATGATGATGTCGTCCAAGTAGACAAGACAGGATTCATAAGAGAGTCCTCGTAGCACTGATTCCATAAGACGCTCGAACGTGGCTGGTGCATTGCAGAGGCCGAAGGGCATCACTTTAAACTGCCACAAGCCTTGTCCGGTTGTAAACGCCGTCTTCTCTCGGTCGTCGGGGTGTATCTCCACCTGCCAGTAGCCGCTCTTTAAATCCAGGGTCGAAAACCACTTGTGTCCGGAAAGGGTGTCCAGAGTGTCATCGATCCGTGGAAGAGGGTAACTGTCCTTCTTGGTGATGTCATTCAGGCGTCGGTAATCAACACAAAATCTGGTGGAGCCGTCTTTCTTTCGGACCAAGACGATAGGGGATGCCCAAGGACTGGATGAGGGTTCGATGACGTCATTCTCCTGCATCTCTTTCAAGAGGATCTCAACCTCTTCCTTCTTGGCGAACGGTAGTCGTCTTGGATGCTGCTTGATAGGGGGATGATCTCCAGTGTCGATCCTATGCTGCGTTAAACTCGTGCGACCAACATCTTCGGATGTAGATGAAAACACCTGCTTGAAGTTGTCCACCAATTTTTCCGCAGCGTATCTTTGATCCTTCGATAATGGTGCACTCCCAATTAATTTCGAAGTCAAGGACTCGGAAGACACAGTCTCGGAGGAATCAATTCTTCTGATGATGCAGTTTACGGGAGTACAAGTTGCCAACACTTCTCCTTTCTTGATATTCCTCGGTCTTTCACTTACATTGGCGACTCTCACAGGAACTGCATTCCTTGAAAGGTCCACAAGCGTAGATGCCACTAGTACTCCTTTTGGGCTATTACTCTGGTTAGGATATTCAATTAGGCCGAATTTAAAGCTGTTGTTTTCATTGATGGAGCCAGGTATTAGTATTTCTGATCTTGGGGGAATCAATAAATCTGTTTGGGCTATTATTTGATGAGCGGATTTTAAGTTATTTTCAGCATTGAAAATTGCTATGTCTTCCCTCATCGAGTGCAGCTCATTATTTTTAAAGTCGATAGAAAAATCAAATTTTCTCAAAAAGTCCAGTCCGAGAATGAAGGGATCTGTAATGTCAGCGACGAATGCCGTGTGATGGTAAGTGGCACTCCCGAACATTATTTCTAAGTTCACTTTTCCTTCAATCTCGATTTTGTCACCTGTCACAGTTTGGAGAGTAACGCAGGGCGGCGTCCATAAGATCTTGAGTCCAAATTGACGAGCCACATCAGTCCTAATGATGGTAACGTTGGCTCCTGTGTCCACAATCATTTCGCAGGGAAACCCATTCACATATGCGTAAATGAAGAGTCCGTTGCAGCCGCCACTTCTTGAGGAAATCTGGAAAACTTTGGGATGGGGCTCATTCCAATTTGGCGACCTCCGCCCCGCGAGATTGCCATTGCTTAGTTTTCCTGAGCTGGAGAGGGAGAGGTGCTCTTCCCTCCTGTTTCTTGGCGGGCTTCGCAGTTCCTTCGTACGTGGCCCTCACCGCCACATTTCCAGCACTTCAGCGGTTGTCTACTTTGGTCCTTGCGAGCCGTAATCTTCTTCAGGGTCCCCGAGATCTCCTTGATTTGTCGCTCAATTTCCGAGAAGCGAGTTGAGTTCGAATCCTGGGCGCTCACTTCCACGCCCCTGATTGAATGGCGATCCTTGCGGGATGTTTGCTGTGCAGCCTCGAACTTCATTGCGTAGACCAAACCGGATTTAAGATCTTTGATGTCCGCCATCCGGAGAGCCGTCTGAATTTCTGGATTTCGCACTCCATCTATGAAGTAGTTCAGGGCCAGGCTATCGCGAACACTCGAAGGACAGTCCGAGAAGGCGAGATGGGAAAGCCTCTCAACGTCTGCTGCAAAAACTTGCAAAGTCTCTCCAGCCCTCTGGAGTCGGGATTTGAGCTGAAGTTGGCTGAATTCTTTTTGGCAGGATTCGCCAAAGCGAAGCTCCAAGGCCGATGATAAGGCTTCGAAGTCATGGTGCTTGTCCTCTGGGAAGGTCTGTAGTATATCAGCTGCATCCCCTCTCAGCGAGGCTGCAAGTTGACAGGCTTTCGTGGAAGAGTCCCAGGAGTTTGCTTCTGCAACGATGAGGAACTGCTTCTTGTAAATATTCCACGAGGTCTTCCCGTCAAACGTGGCCAGTGTGATGGATGGACGAGAAGTTCCAGCTGCAGCTACACAGTCACTTGAGTTGTTGCAGGATGCTGATAACTTTAATTCCAGTTCTTTAATTTTCTTTTCCATATGGTTTTCTACTGTGGTGATTCGATTCTCAACGCTGTCTGAGTTGTTGCAGGAGCCTGATAACGTTGATTCAAGTTCTTTAATTTTCTTTTCCACGTGGTTTTCTACTGTGGTGATTCGATCCTCAACGCTGTCAACTTTTTCTTCTAGAGCCTCCACTTTATTTTCCATATTGGCAAATTTATTTCCACCAAACTTTTCATTGACGTTAGATCGCTCTTAATTTCTTCTTGACTTGAAGTTATGCTAGCGGTTAAATCACTCTTTAATTGTTCCTGATTAGTAGCCAGAGTCGCCATATCATTCTTTATTTGCTCTTGATTCGCAGCCATGCTCGCAGTCATGTCACTTTTAACAGCGTTGATAGCATCAAAGAGTTTTTTTAGTTCTTCCTCCATTGCTCGAGTAATCACCATAAAATTCTGAAGTCAAAAAGTCCTTAGGAAGAAAAGTCCAAGTTCACAGATAATTCCAAGAAAGTCCTTGAAGATGCCCCACGTTGAGCGCCAAAATTGTAACGAGTCCGTAGCACCTTCAACTTTCTTCAAATGAGCATTCCAATCTTGAGGAAGTAACTATTAATTTATTTACAAGTATGTACACTATTTACAAAAGGAGCAGGAAACAATTGCTAAACATCCAGCAATTAGGCAGCAAACAGTACACTGTACTCTCAACAGTAACTCAGCACCACGTATCTAACGTGAACAGTAATTAAGAAATTACAAAAGCAAAAACAACATTCGCCCAAAGCGAATAAAAACGAGCACTCTCAGAAATCAAAATCTGAAAAGAACTAACTGACTTATATTGTATTGTTAATTGAGCAGGCCGAAGGCCTTTTTCTCGGTATGAATGATAGAAACACTGATTCCGAAAAAAGTCAGGAATGAGGGAAAGGAGGAGAGTAAAAGGTATGAAGGGAGTAGGTAATAACAACAAAAAAATAAAAAAAAGGAGTCTTTTCAGGGCCACTGATATGTACATATTTACAACTATACAACCCCGTTAGGGGTACATGAGAGGAAACAAAAATATATGAATGAGATGCAAAGGGTAAATACAAACTATATACAAATATACTAAAGCACCAGAGGGTGAACAAACCAGGAACCCCAGGGGGGAGTATGTTAGCAGCAGTCTACGCTCAGAGAGTGCGCTATTTGAAGGAACAGCTTCGACGTTAGGTGGGGGGGACCGCTGCAGCCCTACGGGTTCTGCGTCGGCCACCATCACCAGAAGTGCTTGGGGCGAAGTTCATTGGGATCGTCCTGGTATCGGACGGGAAGGAGGAATTTGGGTTCCGTTTAATGAAACGTTTTTGCTTCCTGATCAGCTTATTTGGGTGGGAGCTGAGGTTGTTGTAAAAGTTTTTGGCAAGTTTCCGGATATGGGGAGCAAAGTAGCTAACCTTTAGGTCATTATGCAGGGTATCATTCCGGATAAACCAGATGTTCCCTGTAATTGATCTTAGATACTTATTTTGTAAGATTTGCAGTTTTTCCAAGTTGGTTTTGGCTGCGTGCCCCCATATCGGAACTGCATAGTCCATAGTAGGGTGTACAATGCTTTTATAAAGACGGACTTTATTTCCCAGGGTCAATCCCCGTCGTTTAATTGCGAGACAGCGGAGGAGTGTAACTTTCTTTGCAGCCCTCTTGTGTATGTTCCTTACGTGTCGTCCAAAATTGGACTGACTGTCAAAGGTAACACCAAGATAAGTTACTTCAGTTGAATACTTTATGGCTTCGTCATTGAGGACGTTTGTTCGTGGCAGAGTGGATCTATTGTTGGCATGCATGACCAATTTGGTTTTGGCTGCGTTGATAGAAATGCGCCAGTCGTTGAAATAATTTGCAATGATGTCGACATGTTTTTGCACATGGAACCTAGCAAATTTTGCGCTTGGATGGATTGCAAGCACAGCAGTGTCATCTGCAAAGAGGCAGCTAATTGTATGATCATAGGTGGGAAAGTCGTAGGTAAAAAGACAATACAGGAGGGGCTGATAACACTTCCCTGAGGGACCCCAGCTGGGTGGTGGAGTGTTTACTCCTGAAGCCAAATTGGAAGTCTGGAATGATTTTGTGCTGTGCCGCATGGGACTCAAGTTGGGCTCTGATAAGTTTTTCAGTGATCTTGGCAAGGGTCCTAAGAAGACTGATTGGTCTGTAATTTTGGGGGAAGGTGGCATTAGAGCCCTTCTTGAGGATTGGGACAACAATGGCATTTTTCCAGCACTCGGGGAAAAAGCCGAAACGGAAGATGGAATTAATAATCTTGGTCAGGTTGGCAACTGCTTTTAGAGGGAGGTGTCTGAGGTGCAGGGTCGTGATGCCATCATCACCTGGGGCCTTCCTGACCTTCAGTCCCATAATGATAAGCATGATATGGAACGGGGAGTAGGTGGGGATAGTGGCTGTGGACAGGTTATGGTCGAAATAATTCGCCACTGTGCGATTGACATTACGGATAACCTCTTCGTTGTACGCATGAGCGTTAAGTTGTGTTCAAGGCCAGCTATTTATACACGGAAAGAAATGTCCACAATATTCTAGAAAAACCCGGAATATTTTGTTTCATTCATAACTTGAACAATCCATTCACAAATTCTAGTGATAAAAAGAAAAACCACGCGAAAATGTCTTCACGCTTATCAAAGTTAGTGCAAGTGTAAAAACTACAAAGTGTTTCAGGGCCGGTATACAGATGATAAAAGTGATATCTTCAGATACATTTGCAACATGTCGCCAGATAAAACCAAAACTAATGAAATAAAGCAAGGCAGGAAAAACCACAACTATTTACAAGATTTGTAACAATATCAATGCAATACACCGCCAACTCGGTTATTTCCATCCATGGACTGCAGTTTCATGCTTATTATGCACTCATCAGCATGGAATAGGAAAGTAATCGAGCTGGAGGCAAAAATCCTCTTATAGAGCATTATACCCGAGCTCTGCCTTAAATCACGAGCTGTACCGTACCAAGTGCGGTCGCTCGCTGGTATTCTAATTTCACATTAGCTACCAGTTTTTTTGGCTCTCTTTACTCTATAAGAGGATTTTTGCCTCCAACTCGGTTACTTTTCTATTCCATGCTGATGAGTGCATAATAAGCACGAGACTGCAGTTCATAAATGGAAATAACCGAGTTGGCGGTGTATTGCATGTTCCTGCCTTAGCACTTGCTTAGGGGCGGTTACTCACTGCTTTATATCCATATCAATGTCAGTATGCTACACATACCTTCGAATCTGAACGAAAACGGCTAATCTACCACCCACGAGGTAACTCAAAGTCAATTCTGTCAGCTAAAATGACAAGATACGAGTTATCTCCTAGTTGAGCAGTCAACGTTCATAAAAAGGGTTACAAAAAAGTCTGTTTTTCTTTTCATTGAATGTTACTTTACAGGTTATCGGGAAATTCCACTTTGATAAATTTATCATTTGTCGCGCAAAACATCATGCAAATAAAACCCTGAAAATGTTAGATTCATATTTATTGCATAAACTTTATCAAGAACAAGCATAGACTCTACTCCTAAAAATGCAGTTATATTTTGAAAGAAACATTATTTATTTATTTATTTATTTGCTCTATTCACTTATTCATTTTTGTTTTCATTTTTTTTATTTACACATTTGTGCAATTTAATTGAAACAAACTCGAAAAATTGAGAAAACTAAGAAAAGAATTATTTTGTTTAAACTTATATAAAACCAAAAGTTTTAATAACACAATATGATCTCTACAATTTTTTATGAACATTTGGACGCAATTTAGCATGGAATCTACCAATTTTTTGCGCTCATTTGTAATATGTGTGGCTTAATATGTATGTGAATTGGCGCAGTGATTAGCTTCTCCAAAGTTGAACAGTCCTTATGAAATAGGAGATTTTCGCATTTAGCCCAAAGATTCTCGATTGGATTGATATCAGGAGAGTTCTCAGGCCATTAAAATGTCTAATTTGGGTTCTCAGACATGAATTTCTTGGTCATTTAGTCGCACGGCAAGGGGCTAAATCCCGTTGGAATCGTTCCTTCAACACTGGTAAAGCATTTTTTTTTCCAGAATAGTAATAGATTGCTCAAAACACATCATACCCTCAATAGTATGCGAGGAACCAACCCCCTTGTAACCTAGACAACCCCAAAACATCTTTTGAGAATGATTTACAAATTGGTTCATGTGGCAATCCTGAATTCTTTCACCTGAAGATCTCGTACGTTTTGAGTTCGTCGACCTTGGACAATGAAATGAATTTTGTCTCTAAATAGTGATTTCCTCCAATTTTCAGCAGCTCAATTCTTACAGTTTAACAACCAAAAGTAGCGCTTTTCCTCATATAAACAGTATATGAGCTAACATTTACTCCGTGAGTTTTTAAATCTCTATTAAAATCTACACTGCCATGGGCAGGTAAAGGGCAGTAACTGCAAATTTTTCCATTTTAATTTTTCTGCATTTTTGAAATCTGTGTTACATTAGTTTTATGGCACAAACATCTTTTTTTTTTGTTTCCGATGAAAAAAAACTGTTTTTTTTAATGAATGCAAATCAGCAGTAACTGCATTTTTCGTTACTTTGGGCAGGTAAACGGCAATATCTGCATGTCTGCAGGATGAACATAATATGAATCGATGTGCAAAACTTGCGTCAAGCCGCGAAAACCGTTTTCCTTTGTACCTAAACTGAGGGAAAGTAGGGGTGCCCTAATGGGAGGTCACTGGAGGTCATTGGTT
This sequence comes from Uloborus plumipes, assembly GCA_038373865.1. Taxonomy (NCBI): domain Eukaryota; kingdom Metazoa; phylum Arthropoda; class Arachnida; order Araneae; family Uloboridae; genus Uloborus; species Uloborus plumipes. The sequence goes on from JAXGGA010008843.1 coordinate 29,199, forward strand.
GCATTTGAATGTCCCCAAGGGGGTGTTTTATTTCTTTTGGGGGTGAATCAGTGTTAATATCAATGCAGACTTTAGTGATATAAATTGGCGCTACCACTTGGCGATATATCGCCAAGCTTTTGGTCGCCAAGTGCTTGTTGCCAACTTGGTGACATATCGCCAAATTGGCGACAAATTTGGCGAAAAAAATTATTTTATGAGTTTGAGTTCAATTTAGCGCTATTGGCGGTATTTTGCGAAAAATTCACTGAATGATGCTAAAATCGGCGATATTTAGAAAATGAATCATTGTAAATCATTTTTTGCATTGTTTCGTGGCAAATTAGGGGTGTAAATGTTTGAATTGTTATCTTGCTCACTCCAAGCATGATTTTAACACTTAAGGCATCTACTAAGAAATTTACACGTAAAAGGAAATAGTGTGCAAGGGCGGATACAAGGGAGGGGCGATGGGGGCGATCGCCCCTCCCTTGAGGGACTCTTCTCAAACATTTTTTCGACTATGAAGTTCAAAAAAAGCAATTTTAGATGGTCTTCGATGATACTATAAAAAGTGGGTGGGATTCAGGGCTCTGGTCTGGATTTTTTTCGAAATTGAAGACTGAAATATTTGTAATAAACATGTGTTAACCAGGATATGTGGTAAAAAAAGGGTGCAAGTAGAAAAAAAAAGCAATCGCCCCTCCCTTGAAACAATTCTGGATCCGCCCTTGGCAGTGCGGGGTCCATACCAGGTTTTTTTCTTTCAAATAAAGTTTCTCTCCACTAGCAGACGATATTTTTCACGATTTCATAGATACACAAGCAAAACTTGGCAGACCAGAAACAAAAATGCAGCAATGAAATGATTTTATTTACATTGTTTTGTTTTCTTTTAATTACAGTTGCTTTCATACTAACAGACGATAGTTTTGCAGTTTAATACCAAGCTGTTGCATTTTTAATAGTTCTGGGCCAATCCATGAGAAATAGGACATAGACATCAAAATATGAAACTCACTTAATGATAACATGATATGTGTTATTTTATTCACAAGAAAACATAGTTTCTTAATTCAAAGTGTAAAATATCCTAGTTTTTACTGTAAATATGGTTTCAACGTCCTAAAGTTACGGTTTTACTAACCCATTTTTTCAGTTAAAAATTATCAAGTTTCCAGCCTAGACCCTGGCCACACCGGGTTCAATTTGGAAGATAACGAATTATAGTGCTTTAGTAAGCACTCCCTTTAACCTTTTCCAGCAATCAATTTCTTTCTAGGTTGTATTAGTTTTTAATTACAGGCAGGCAAAATTATCTAGAATCTTTGTAACGACCGTAACCGAAAACAAGTATTTGTTATTCTGTAAAAATAACTATTTGAGGTAGAAGTTTGCCATTTAGGTTTGTTATTGTACTAATTTATTCTAAAAACATGCACTAATAATTTTTTCAAAAACATTTTCGTTTTTGTGCTACGTTGGTTACGGGTGTTACATGTTTCAGGTCTAAATTCACAGTTCAGGTCGGATCTTTGTCAAATTTGATACATAAGTCCACTGAAACATCTGAAAGTTACTTTGGGGGTATTCGTCTCTCATAGAGTGGAAAAGCTCCTACAAAGGAGCTTTCCTACTATAAATACCGTTTACGTTAGTTCTTAGACAAATTTGGCTCATGGGTCATTTGATGTTCACCAGGAAACCATACAAAAGTGAAATAATGAAAAAAAATTAAGTTATTTGCATTTGAAACATTGTAGCAAAACATTTTGCTGGATTTATAAATTCTTTGCCCTCACCTCCTCGTTTTCGAATTATAAAGTCCTAAAGTCTGCCGAAATTGTAATAAAGTCACTAAACTTAGCGAGTTTCAGGTTATGATGGGAGACATCTTTTCGCATGCTTTGCTGATAGCTGTCCTATCATATGCAGATGGTGAAATAGTCGGCCTTCTATTTCCCCAGAAGCCTTTAAATTTGGAGCTTCACTTAAATTTAAGCCTTTAAAATTTATATCTCGATAAAGGGAGGACGAGGGCAAATGATTTATGCAGAAAAAATCTTAATGTGTGAGTATTTTAAAAATGTTTAATGAAACGAACACTTGTAGTTGAATAGGCAATAAGGTGCCGGTACAATCAATACCATTTACATAATAAGCGAATTTGTAGAAATTTTTCTAAGCAGAGTACTGAAGAAATACAGAGCTCAAGTCACGGGTGATTATGTGGATTTAGTGGAGTTAAAATATCTGAAGAGAGACTGGGAGGTGTGGGTATTCTGGTGAAGCTTCATGGGAAAACGTAGCTCAAGGGATTTGAAAGCTTCCAAAGTCTATAGTACTCAATTGGAGATTATATCTTATCAAATGAACTAACTGGAGACGCTTTTTGCTCATATGTCTATTATTTGACTTAAAATATGCCGGAAAAATGAATTAAAATAGCCGTTTACTCATTTTTAGCAACATATATATTGAAAATAGTCGGACGTGTAACGACCGTAATCGCAATAAAAATTTCATAAAAATTTATTTTTCAACAAAAAAGCTAAGTTCTTTGTATGATATCATGCCTTATTTATTGAGCAATTAATATAAAAATCCAGAAGATCATACGTGCAATAGATTCACAGAAAAGTGGCAGTGTTTGATAGCACTCAAAAAACCATGTCTTTTTTTGTAACGACCGTAACCACACATTTTCGAGATTTTTCTACAACTTCCACTAATAATTTCAAACTAACGCTTGGTGATAATCATGTTGAGGAGGAGCTTTATCATTCCCTGTTTTCATTAGAACTTTAACTGCATTTGTGAATAAAATATGAGCAGCTGAAGTTGTGTGAATGTAACGACCGTAACCATGGATTGGCCCTTCTATGAAAATAATCGTCAGCACAACAAGCATTTCAAGCGCCCTTTTTTCAAAGGGATTTCTTGTTTTGATGCAAAGTAAAAGCATTAACTGATTTGTAGTAATTTTAAAAAATCTGGTATGAACACCACACTACTTCCTTTTACGTTTAAATTCCATAATAAATACCTCAAGTAATAAAATAGTGCATTAGAGTGAGCAAGATAACAATTCACCCCCAGTTTGTCAAGAATCAATGCAAAATAATGTTTTACAATGATTTATTTTCAAAATATCGCCGATTTTAACATGATTCAGTGAATTTTTCGCAAAATGTGCCCAATAGCGCCAACTTGAATCCAAATTAAAAAAAAAAATCATTTTTTCACCAAATTTGTCGCCAACTTGGCGGCAAACACTTGGCGACCAAAAGTTTGGTGATATATCGCCAAGTGGTTGCACCAAATCATATAACTCAATGTACATTGAAATTAACATTGATTTACCCCAAAATGGGGTAAAAGACCCCCTTGGGAACATTCGAATGCTACCACAAGGGGAGGTGCACAACTAGACCCTCTCAGAGTAGGCATACCTAACTAGAAGCTTCTACGGCATGCAGTTTTTGAGTTATGCGACATACATACGCACATACATACATACATACAAACATACGCATATACGTGCATACAGACGTCACGAGAAAACTCGTCGTAATTAACTGGGGCATGATCGAAAAGGATATTTCGGCTGTTTATATGTTGGTAGGTACATATGCACGTGCTGATAGGTCGAAAAAACTACTCAACATTCATTCGGGGGTGAGCAAAATCAAAATTTAGACCGAAATTTGAGTGAATTTTTCTTTGTGATCACAATACTTCCTGTACTAAGTAAAAAGAAGTAAAAATGGCTGAAGAATCTTCAAGTTTTGCTTCATATTTTACATAATACAATACAGTTTCATTGTATTTTTTAATTATATTTAGCGTTCTTTTATATTAAATCTATATCAAGTGGATACACAGTATTTATGTATATTTTTAAAGGAAACATATCATTCACTATGCAATAATATATTTCGTTATAACATATCTACTCCGCATATTGTCGAATATGTAAATACTGGACATTTAGTAGCATAATGTGCAGTTACTGCCGACTGCCAGTCAATTCCGTATGACAATCACGAGTGAAAAGGGCAGGTAAACGGCAGTATCTGCTTTACCGCTTTCTGCGCTTGCGAAATCAAAATTCAATCGATTACCCAAAAAATGTATTGGTATAAACATATAGTACAGCCTATGTTCGAAGTTCAAAGTTTTATGGATGTTTGTGGGAAATCAAAAACGCGTTTCTTCAAATATCTCGGAAACTCATTTTTGCAGATATTGCCGTTTTCCTGCCCACGGCAGTACACCAGTTCATTTGAGGTTTTTTACTCTGTACAAGTAGAAAAGAGTCATCTCATGGGGCTGGTTTCAATTTTCGGGATTATTTCCTTCTCCTCTTTGGAGACATCGATTCTGCTTCTCTCTTTTGTTTTATAATACGACTCGCAGTTGCAATACTAACGCCAACTATCTTTGAACTATCTCGGTAAGTCTTTTGCGTATGTTCAGAAAGAGTAGCAACCTTTGTACTATTTCGCTGTGTTGTATTCACCGCTGACGACAGTGAAATCTCAACTGACATGATTATAGCTGCAGTTTACATCCTACACATACAGTCTTAGAACCCCTATGATTAGTGGAAATTGATGATAGATCAAGGATTTAATTAATTAATCCGTTATTTTTACGAATTTTAGTATAATCGGTGAAGAATAATAGGAATAATTCTAAAATTAACGAAAAAAATACTTTGCTTCAATTAATTTGCACAAGGTTGTATTGTTCCAGCAACTTACGTATCTTATGAGGTGCCTCTGTTTCTGAGCAAAATTAATTAATTAAATATTGTACATGGAAATATTCAAAATTTAATTACATTTGGCAAAAATAGTCTTTGTTCTTCATCAGCTATTTCAATGAGATAAAAATGTAGCACATTTGTAATCTTTTTAGCGTGCTTTGTGCAAAAATAATACGTCTGTTACCATATTAGGGAAAAATTCCGTATACAGCAATATTTAATTGGCTGTGCGTGTGCACATGCGAAGAAAAAACAAAGAAGTCTTTACTTGAAAAAGAGTAACTTAAAAATTTTAATAAGAGGAGAAAAGGTATATTTGTGTGTTTCAAAGTTTTCAACGTGGTGTAACGAGTCCGTAGCACCTTCAACTTTCTTCAAATGAGCATTCCAATCTTGAGGAAGTAACTATAAATTTATTTACAAGTATTTACACTATTTACAATATGAGCAGGAAACAATTGCTAAACATCCAGCAATTAGGTAGCAAAACAGTACACTGTACTCTCAACAGTAACTCAGCACCACGTATCAAACGTGAACAGTAATTAAGCAATTACAAAAGCAAAACAACCATTCGCCCAAAGCGAATAAAAACGAGCACTCTCAAAAATCAAAATCTGAAAAGAACTAACTGACTTGTGTTCAAGGCCAGCTATTTATACACGGAAAGAAATTACGACAATATTCGAGAAAAACCTGGAATATTTTGTTTCATTCATAACATTACGTAATCCATTCACAAATTCTAGTGATAAAAAGAAAAAGAAAAAAAGAAAACACTCCGAGCGAAAAATGTCTTCACGTTTATTAAATGCAGGGCAAGTGTAAAAACTACGAAACGTTACAGGACCGGTATACAAGTGATAAAAGTGATATCTTCAGATACTTTTGCAACATGACGTCAGATAAAACCAAAACTAATGAAAATGATGCAAGGCAGGAAAAACAACAACTATTTACAAGATTTGTAACATTGCCCCCTTCCCAAGGACTGCACGTCCCGGGCAGTACAATCCCCAGAAAGGAAGCAAGGGAAGACTTACAGATGCACACATTACATGATGACCAATCATAAACATGATAAACAATAACAATGAGAACATGAACGAAATAATAACATTGATAGAGTAATATTACAAACAATTAAAGGCAAAAGTTATTTACAAAATTTACAAACAAATTACCATGGTAGCTTTAGATTTACTTTACGAACTATGGCCATAGTATGGGGCTAGCCGATCATAATGGACAACCCTAGGTTTTGAATGTGATGACTTCTGGATCCTCACTACGTCATCGTTCAGCCGGTGGAGAACTGTGTAAGGTCCATCCCAATGCGACTGCAATTTGGGTGACAGGCCTTTACGTCGGATGGGATTCCATAGCCATACTTTGTCACCTTCTTGAAAGTCATGACCAGTGGACCTTGTGTCGTATCGGGTCTTCATCTTCTCCGTCGCGATGTTGATTCGCTCCCGTGCGAAGTGATGAACGACCTCCAACCGGGCCTGGAGATCCTGGACGTATTCCTCAGGCGATGAAGGCGCATCTGGAGGGAGACCGAAGACGAGATCACAAGGTAGCCGAAGCTCTCGGCCGAAGAGCATCTGTGATGGGGAATATCCGGTGGTCTCGTGGACAGCACTGCGGTAGGCCAGCAGGAACAGAGGAAGTTTCTTGTCCCAATCCTGTTGATTTTTGGAGACCATAAGCGAGAGATTATTAAGGATTGTCCTGTTGAATCTCTCCACCATGCCGTCCGATTGTGGGTGTAGTGGTGTCGTTCGAGTTTTCTCAATTTTGAGGATTTTACATAGGCCCTTAAACACAGCAGAGATGAAGTTTCTCCCCTGATCGGAGTGGATCTGCAAAGGTGTCCCATATCTCGAGATCCAATGCTGGACTAGAGTCTCTGCTACAGTGGTAGCTTCTTGATCCGGAATGGAATATGTTCGGGCCATTTGGTGAAATAGTCAATGGAAACGAGAATGTATTTGTTCCCATCAGTAGTTTTCGGTAGAGGACTAAGAATGTCCGATCCCGATTCGTTCGAAAGGAGCTCCTACGTTATAAAGATGTAGCTTCCCGCGGCTTCTTCTCCTCGGTCCTTTACGGGCAGCACAGGCGTCACAAGAATGACACCACTTCTCCACGTCATCCTTCGCCTTGCTCCAGAAGAAGCGCTCTCGAACCTTGTGGAGGGTTTTCAGGATACCAAAGTGTCCTCCAGTCGGACTACTGTGCAATTCCTTTAGAACGTCTGGAATTCTTGATCTGGGAGGGAGTAACTGCCATTTGAATGCTTTACCATCGTCAGATTCCCACTTCCGATACAGGACGCCATTTCGCAAAAGGAGAGATTTCCATAGAGCCCAGTATCTTTTCGTTGCAGGACTGTAGATAGAAATGTCTTGCCAGCTAGGTCGCCGACTGTCTTTTTCCATTAACTCTATGATAGGCTTTAGGTCTGGGTCTTCAAGCTGATCTTTTCTAACTTGGTCGTCACTCCATGGATCAGGATCTGAAGATGATGAAGTAGCAGTAACTTGACAGGCAGTAGGGATTGTCGTCCCGTACTGTTTCTCAATTCGGGAGCAATAATGGCAGTTCTCGGAACAAGGTCTTCTTGATAATGCGTCAGCATTACCGTGTGACAAACCTTTTCGGTGCTTAATCTCGATGTCATATTCCTGGAGCCGCTGTATCCACCTGGCTACCTGGCCCTCTGGATTCTTGAAATTCAAAAGCCAAGTTAAAGAGGCATGATCTGTCCGGAGCAGGAATTTACGGCCGTAGAGGTAATGATGAAATGTTCTACAGCTTTAACTATGGCGAGCAATTCCTTTCTTGTGACACAATAATTTCGCTCCGACTTGGATAAGCATTTGCTCCAGTAAGCGATGACATGTTCGTTACCGTCTATTTCTTGAGATAAAACAGCTCCAACGCTCTCGTGGCTCGCATCAGTGTCAAGTATGAAGGATTTTTCAGGCTGAGGATAAGAGAGAATAGGCGTTGATGTTAAAGCCTCCTTCAGCTGTAGAAATGCATCCTCGCATTCTTTGGACCATTCAAATTTTTGTTTGCTCTCCGTCAGCTTATGCAAAGGTCGTGCAATGTTGGAAAAACCCTTCACAAACTTCCTGTAGTACGTGCAGAGCCCCAGGAAACTTCGCAGCTGATGGACATTTTCGGGGCGGCTCCAATTCTTGACTGCAGATACCTTATCTGGATCTGTTCGTACACCTTCGGAAGAGATAATGTGACCAAGGTAGTTCACCTCACGGCGGAACAAATTACATTTGGACGGGCTTAACTTCAAGTTGGCTTCCTTAAGCTTTTGGAGCACCTTCCTAAGATTAACCACATGTTCCTCAAAACAGCGTCCTATGATGATGATGTCGTCCAAGTAGACAAGACAGGATTCATAAGAGAGTCCTCGCAGCACTGAATCCATAAGACGCTCGAACGTGGCTGGTGCATTGCAGAGGCCGAAGGGCATCACTTTAAACTGCCACAAGCCTTGTCCGGTTGTAAACGCCGTCTTCTCTCGGTCGTCGGGGTGTATCTCCACCTGCCAGTAGCCGCTCTTTAAATCCAGGGTCGAAAACCACTTGTGTCCGGAAAGGGTGTCCAGAGTGTCATCGATCCGTGGAAGAGGGTAACTGTCCTTTTTTGTGATGTCATTCAGGCGTCGGTAGTCAACACAAAATCTGGTGGAGCCGTCTTTCTTTCGGACCAAGACGATAGGGGATGCCCAAGTACTGGATGAGGGTTCGATGACGTCATTCTCCTGCATCTCTTTTACGAGGATCTCAACCTCTTCCTTCTTGGCGAACGGTAGTCGTCTTGGATGCTGCTTGATAGGGGGATGATCTCCAGTGTCGATCCTATGCTGCGCTAAACTCGTGCGACCAACATCTTCGGGTGTAGATGAAAACACCTGCTTGAAGTCGTCCACCAATTTTTCCGCAGCGTATCTTTGATCCTTCGATAATGCTGCACTCCCAATTAATTTCGAAGTCAAGGATTCGGAAGACACAGTCTCGGAGGAATCAATTCTTCTGATGATGCAGTTTACGGGAGTACAAGTTGCCAACACTTCTCCTTTCTTGATATTCCTCGGTCTTTCACTTACATTGGCGACTCTCACAGGAACTGCATTCCTTGAAAGGTCCACAAGCGTAGATGCCACTAGTACTCCTTTTGGGCTATTACTCTGGTTAGGATATTCAATTAGGCCGAATTTAAAGCTGTTGTTTTCCTTGATGGAGCCAGGTATTAGAATTTCTGATCTTGGGGGAATCAATAAATCTGTTTGGGCTATTATTTGATGAGCGGATTTTAAGTTATTTTCAGTGTTGAAAATTGCTATGTCTTCTCTCATCGAGTGCAGCTCATTACTTTTTAAAGTCGATAGAAAAGTCAAATGTTTTCAAAAAGTCCAGTCCGAGAATGAAGGGATCTGTAATGTCAGCGACGAATGCCGTGTGATGGTAAGTGGCGCTTCCGAACATTATTTCTAAGTTCACTTTTCCTTCAATCTCGATTTTGTCACCTGTCACAGTTTGAAGAGTAACGCAGGGCGGCGTCCATAAGATCTTGAGTCCAAATTGACGAGCCACATCAGTCTTAATAATGGTAACATTGGCTCCTGTGTCCACAATCATTTCGCAGGGAAACCCATTCACATAAGCGTAAATGAAGAGTCCGTTGCAGCCGCCACTTCTTGAAGAAATCTGGAAAACTTTAGGATAGGGCTCATTCCAATTTGGCGACCTCCGCCCCGCGAGATTGCCATAGCTTAGTTTTCCTGAGCTGGAGAGGAAGAGGTACCCTTCCCTCTTGTTTCTTGGCGGGCTTCGCAGTTCCTTCGTACGTGGCCCTCACCGCCACATTTCCAGCACTTCAGTGGTTGTCCACTTTGGTCTTTGCGAGTCTTCTTCAGGGTCCCCAAGATCTCTTTGATTTGTCGCTCAACTTCCGAGAGACGAGTTGAGTTTGAATCCTGGACACTTACTTCCACGCCCTGATTGAGTGGCGATCCTTACGGGATGTTTGCTGTGCAGCCTCGAACTTCATTGCGTAGACCAGACCGGATTTAAGATCTTTGATGTCCGCCATCCGGAGAGCCGTCTGAATTTCTGGATTTCGCACTCCATCTATGAAGTAGTTCAGGGCCAGGCTATCGCGAACACCCGAAGGACAGTCCGAGAAGGCGAGATGGGAAAGCCTCTCAACGTCTGCTGCAAAAACTTGCAAAGTCTCTCCAGCCCTCTGGAGTCGGGATTTGAGCTGAAGTTGGCTGAATTCTTTTTGGCAGGATTCGCCAAAGCGAAGCTCCAAGGCCGATGATAAGGCTTCGAAGTCATGGTGCTTGTCCTCTGGGAAGGTCTGTAGTATATCAGCTGCATCCCCTCTCAGCGAGGCTGCAAGTTGACAGGCTTTCGTGGAAGAGTCCCAGGAGTTTGCTTCTGCAACGATGAGGAACTGCTTCTTGTAAATATTCCACGAGATCTTCCCGTCAAACGTGGCCAGTTTGATGGATGGACGAGAAGTTCCAGCTGCAGCTACACAGTCACTTGAGTTGTTGGAGGATGCTGATAACTTCGATTCAAGTTCTTTAATTTTCTTTTCAACATTGTTTTCTACTGTGGTGATTCGATTCTCAACGCTGTCAACTTTCTCTTCCAGAGCCTCCACTTTATTTTCCATGTTGATAAATTTACTTTCCACCAAACTTTTCATTGACGTTAGATCGCTTTTAATTTCTTCAGCTAGTATCATTTTTCAATTGTTCTTGATTAGTTGCCAGATCAATTTTTAACTGTTCTTGATTAGTAGCTAGTTCATTCTTTAATTGTTCTTGATTAGTTGCCAGATCAATTTTTAATTGTTCTTGATTAGTAGCCAGTTCATTCTTTAATTGTTCTTGATTCGCAGCCATGCTCGCAGTCATGTCACTTTTAACAGCGTTGATAGCATCAAGGAGTTTTTTTAGTTGTTCCTCCATTGCTCGAGTAATCACCATAAAATTCTGAAGTCAAAAAGTCCTTAGGAAGAAAAGTCCGAGTTCACAGGTAATTCCAAGAAAGTCCTTGAAGATGCCCCACGTTGGGCGCCAAAATTGTAACGAGTCCGTAGCACCTTCAACTTTCTTCAAATGATCATTCCAATCTTGAGGAAGTAACTATAAATTTATTTACAAGTATTTACACTATTTACAATATGAGCAGGAAACAATTGCTAAACATCCAGCAATTAGGTAGCAAAACAGTACACTGTACTCTCAACAGTAACTCAGCACCACGTATCAAACGTGAACAGTAATTAAGCAATTACAAAAGCAAAACAACCATTCGCCAAGCGAACGAAAACGAGTCACCAGAATCAAATCTGAAAACAACTGACTGACTTGTGTTCAAGGCCAGCTATTTATACTCGAAAGAAGTTACGACAATGTTCGAGCAAAGTCCGGAGTATTCCGAATCATTCATAACTTTAACAATTCCATTGAGAAAGTTCTAGTGATAAAAAGAAAAAGAAAAAAAGAAAACACTCCGAGCGAAAAATGTCTTCACGCTTATTAAATGCAGGGCAAGTATAAAAACTACGAAACGTTACAGGGCCAGTATACAAGTGATAAAAGTGATATCTTCAGATACTTTTGCAACATGACGTCAGATAAAACCAAAACTAATGAAAATGATGCAAGGCAGGAAAAACAACAACTATTTACAAGATTTGTAACAGTGGACTTACCTTGACTACAAATCTTCTCTTCATGCGGAAAAAGATTTCCTGCCCAAGTGCAATTATAACACTCCATGTAAGCTTCAAACAAACATTTTTGCCGGCACATCTGAAGAAGATTAAATGGAAGTAATGAAAAAAAAGAGGAGGTAAAAGTAAAATATCTCTTCAATAAGATACTGAGTTTTTCCATATTTTAAAAACAAAAACAAAAAAGTATAATCCTGTCAACGCAACTTAATAATAACAATAAAATTTTCAAAAAAAAAACATATTGTAACGAGTCCGTAGCACCTTTAACTTTCTTAAATGAGCATTCCAATCTTGAGGAAGTAACTATAAATTTATTTACAAGTATGTACACTTATTTACAATAGGAGCAGGAAACAATTGCTAAACATCCAGCAATTAGGTAACAAACAGTACACTGTACTCTCAACAGTAACTCAGCACCACGTATCTAACGTGAACAGTAATTAAGAAATTACAAAAGCAAAACAAATATTCGCCCAAGCGAATAAAAACGAGCCTCTCAGAAATCCAATCTGAGAAAAACTAACTAACTGTGTTCAAGGACAGCTATTTATACTCGGAAGGAAATTTCTACAACGTTCTAGCAAAATCCGGAGTGTTCGTTCATTCCCAAACTTAAATAATCCATTTAAGAAAATTCTAGTGATAAAAAGAAAAACCCACCATAATACAACGAAGCGCGAAAATGTCTTCATGCTTATTAACTGTAGGGCAAGTGTAAAAACTACAAAACGTTACAGGGCCGGTATACAAGTGATAAAAGTGATATCTTCAGATACTTTTGCAACATGTCGCCAGATAAAACCAAAACTAGTGACAATGGTGCAAGGCAGGAAAAAACAACTATTTACAAGATTTGTAACAATATGCTTATAGGAATACTATTTGGAACATTTAAAATTTTCAAACAATTAAATAAAGATATTTTCAATTCAATATACGAGGTATCATGCATATATGTTTTTCTATGTTTATAAAATTGAAAGAGTCCCGTGGAATGATCTGGCAAAATACCCTTACTAAATTTTGGGACTATGCGTCAAATACCGATACTTCAGTTAATCAGTTTTATGACATTATTGAAAAATAAATACAGACTAACATTCTACCGGGATCGTTTATTTAACTGCTCAAATAAAAATTTTTGATGTGTGCTCAAATAATGTAAAATTGAAACCTTGTTCACTTTAGTCCACAAACTAATAGATTTGAATATACACCGCTATACAAATTGGGATTTAAAATATCAATTTGTTTAAAATAACTGCAGTCGTAAGATTCCTTTTCTTTTCTTTCTTTTTTATCCAAAATTGTTTTTTTTTTCTCAGACCTACAATGAAGTAAACTGATTCTAGAACTTCTATAAGCAAGGCTTTCGTGTTTTGGGGAAATGGTGAAACAAGTCATGATCAATAAATTATTGAAATAATGTTTTTGAGATAAATGAGAGATGTATACAAGGGGGTCATGAAACAAACAGCGCCGAGCAATTTTTGTTTTAAGACGTCTTAGTCCCTTTTTTAGAGAGATCTCTCTCCAGAGTGAGTTCTTAGTAGCATTCAAGGGTCTGCGCCATCTCTTTCGAGAGAATGGGCACGACCAGAAATTTGGTTTCATTCAGTGAGTTTTTTATCCGCTAAAAGAAGAAGAAAAAAAAGAAATATGTATTTCTCAAAAATCAAATCATGCATACCTCTTGTGTCGCGGTACCTGTCCTGTTGTTGCTTTCCCAGAGTTCCCGATAGCTGATGCAGTCAGTGTCGTATGGATATTGCATCAGTGCTTCTTCTTCCTATCAAAAAACTGCCTTTAATGCACAGAAATAAAATAATCGAGATTTATCAACATGATTGAAAAATCTACAAGTATATACAGTCGAGTCTCGATAAGTCGAAGCCTCATAACTCGAATATGGCTTCATCTCAAAGTTATCATTGGGTCTTTAGACTCTTCAGAAGGTTATGGGAACATCATATGACTCAAAGCTTTTAACCGGTCCCTTGGGACTTCGAGTAATCCAGACTCGCTTGTAATATGTAAAGGAAAATTTGGTTATATAGCCTAAGACTGACCCGGAAACCATTTGATATTGCAAAAATATATTTATTTTTAAATATGTAGCGTTCAAAAGAGCTTCGTAAAACATATTTCTGGACACATAAATTGTTTGCCTTCGTGACCCCTTTATCGAAATAAGAGTTGTTAATGTCTGTCAAAATTTTAAAGAAAAGTCGCCAAATTTAGCTAGTTTCAGTAAATAATAGCAAACATCTTTCACATTATTTGTGGATCAATGTCCTTCACCTGCAGACGGTGAAATTGCTTGATCAATTTTTCGCCAAGGCTTTAAATTTGACGCTTTCTCTTAAAATGTTGACCATCTTTAAGACTTTATACCTTGATAACAGGAAGACTAGGGCGCATAATTTTTGTGAAAAATATGGCAAGGGGTGCTCTTTTGATTAGTACCTAATAGAACTTTTTCCATTATTAAACTAGTCAAGTCGGGTGGTGGCGTCCATGTCCCACACACACACACACCTATCGCAATTCGTCATTACGAAAAACATAGTTTGAATTCAAGATATCAAAACTAAAATTATATTTTTACCCCTCAGAAAATATTTGTCTTTTCATTAGTGAATTTTCTACTTGAAATCTAATATTTTTATATGTTTGAAATACAAACATCTGCAACCAAAGTAATAAGACCTTTAACGTTCAGACTGAAATGATAACTGAGAAAATTATTATTAGTATTTTTTTTCTATCGAAAATTTTCAAATAAATAATACTAAACATACAAAAATGAAAGTGTATTTTTCGAATACATTAAAACAAATTTCGATACATAGCGGGGTAAAAAAATAGCGAAAAAAAGGGTCATTCTCATTTCCTTCTTTCTAGCTCAAGAGGTAAAAACATGATGATCTTCCGAAAAGTTTAACTGATAGAATCTCAATCATCCATTCAAAGCGTTGAAAATACGAGAGGCATTTCCATGAAAACCAAGCATCTCCGAAAATAAAGAGCCTGGAGCAATTCCTTCCCAATATCTTGCCTGTCAAACTAAAACAAAATGCGTCAGCTGAAATTAATACAAGCATACTTATTTGTATTTTTCTCATTAATCTTTTTTCTCTCTCTCGTCTTGTCACATAACGATTGAAATATACGATACTGGGAAATTAGATGGTGCAATGTCGAGAAAATCAACTACATCAACTGTACATAGAAAGGCGTAATTCCCAAACACGGTTACACACATGACCACACTGCCCAAAACAAAGGCAAAAAAAAATAATAATAATCACTTGAGATGAATGGCTTCACCCAACATATTCTTCCGAAGTTAAAGAACCTGATTTCCGTTTCTTCTGATCGCTATGTAAAAAAAAAAAGAATGGTTTTTCAAATTATGATTTTCGCTATTACGAATTGTAAAAGCTGTGTGTGTGTATGTGTATAGACGGTAGTGTGTGTGTGTGTGTGTGTGTGCTCCTTCGCCTGCATGTCCTGAATAGTGGTGCAACGGGACTATTGCAGACTCCGTCTCGCTGACCACCATGTCCACCCATGCACCCCACCCACGCATGGGGAAATGGGGAAGGAGCATAGGTCAGTGGGCAGGTCAGAGGAGATGGAACACCGGTACGCGAGACGTTGACAGACACCAATCTGAAAGGGAACCACCCGGCAACTGGGGCTCAAACGAAAACATACAGCAATTTGTCATTGCTCAAAAATTTGAAAATTGGTTGATGCCTAAAATGATATCTTCAGATATTTTAACGTAATGTTTTTTTATCGATCTAAATAGAAACTTTGCACATCAGATGGGAAAATATTGTAACGAGTCCGTAGCACCTTCAACTTTCTTCAAATGAGCATTCCAATCTTGAAGAAGTAACTATAAATTTATTTACAAGTATTTACACTATTTACAATATGAGCAGGAAACAATTGCTAAACATCCAGCAATTAGGAAGCAAAACAGTACACTGTACTCTCAACAGGAACTCAGCACCACGTATCAAACGTGAACAGTAATTAAGCAATTACAAAAGCAAAACAACCATTCGCCAAGCGAACGAAAACGAGTCACCAGATCAAATCTGAAAACAACTGACTGACTTGTGTTCAAGGCCAGCTATTTATACTCGAAACGTAGTTTCGATAATGTTCCAGCAAAATCCGGAGTATTCCAAATCATTCATAACTTGAACAATTCCATTGAGAAAGTTCTAGCGATAAAAAGAAAAAGAAAAAAAAGAAAACACTCCGAGCGAAAAATGTCTTCACACTTATTAAATGCAGGGCAAGTGTAAAAACTGCAAAACGTTACAGGGCCGGTATACAAGTGATAAAAGTGATATCTTCAGATACTTTTGCAACATGACGTCAGATAAAACCAAAACTAATGAAAATGATGCAAGGCAGGAAAAACAACAACTATTTACAAGATTTGTAACATTGCCCCCTTCCCAAGGACTGCACGTCCCGGGCAGTACAATCCCCAGAAAGGAAGCAAGGGAAAATTTACAGGTGCACACATTACATGATGACCAATCATAAACATGATAAACAATAACAGTGAGAACATGAAAGAAATAATAACATTGATAAAGTAATATTACAAACAATTAAAGGCAAAAGTTATTTACAAAATTTACAAACAAATTACCATGGTAGCTTTAGATTTATTTTACGAACTATGGCCATAGTATGGGGCTAGCCGATCATAATGTACAACCCTAGGTTTTGAATGTGATGACTTCTGGATCCTCACTACGACGTCGTTCAGCCGGTGAAGGACTGTGTAGGGTCCATCCCAATGCGACTGCAATTTGGGTGACAGACCTTTACGTCGGATGGGATTCCATAGCCACACCTTGTCACCTTCTTGAAAGTCATGGCCAGTGGACCTTGTGTCGTATCGGGTCTTCATTTTCTCCGTCGCGATGTTGATTCGCTCCCGTGCGAAGTGATGAACGTCCTCCAACCGGGCCTGGAGATCCTGGACGTACTCCTCAGGCGATGAAGGCGCATCTGAAGGGAGACCGAAAACGAGATCACAAGGTAGCCGAAGCTCTCGGCCGAAGAGCATCTGTGATGGGGAATATCCGGTGGTCTCGTGGACAGCACTGCGGTAGGCCAGCAGGAACAGAGGAAGTTTCTTGTCCCAATCCTGTTGATTTTTGGAGACCATAAGCGAGAGATTATTAAGAATTGTCCTGTTAAATCTCTCCACCATGCCGTCCGATTGTGGGTGTAGTGGTGTCGTTCGAGTTTTCTCAATTTTGAGGATTTTACATAGGCCCTTAAACACAGCAGAGATGAAGTTTCTCCCCTGATCGGAATGGATCTGCAAGGATGTCCCATATCTCGAGATCCAATTCTGGACTAGAGTCTCTGCTACAGTGGTAGCTTCTTGATCCGGAGTGGAATATGCTTCGGGCCACTTGGTAAAATAGTCAATGGAAACGAGAATGTATTTGTTCCCATCAGTAGTTTTCGGTAGAGGACCAAGAATGTCGATCCCGATTCGTTCGAAAGGAGCTCCTACGTTGTAAAGATGTAGCTTCCCGCGGCTTCTTCTCTTCGGTCCTTTACGGGCAGCACAGGCGTCACAAGAATGACACCACTTCTCCACGTCATCCTTCGCCTTGCTCCAGAAGAAGCGCTCTCGAACCTTGTGGAGGGTTTTCAGGATACCAAAGTGTCCTCCAGTCGGACTACTGTGCAACTCCTTTAGAACGTCTGGAATTCTTGATCTGGGAAGGAGTAACTGCCATTTGAATGCTTTACCATCGTCAGATTCCCATTTCCTATACAGGACGCCATTTCACAACTGGAGAGATTTCCATAGAGCCCAGTATCTCTTCGTTGCAGGACTGTAGTTTGAAACGTTTTGCCAACTAGGTCGCCGACTGTCTTTTTCCATTAACTCTATGATAGGCTTTAGGTCTGGGTCTTCAAGCTGATCTTTTCTAACTTGGTCGTCACTCCATGGATCAGGATCTGAAGATGTTGATGTAGCAGTAACTTGGCAGGCAGTAGGGATTGTCGTCCCGTACTGTTTCTCTATTCGGGAGCAATAATGGCAGTTCTCGGAACAAGGTCTTCTTGACAATGCGTCAGCATTACCGTGTGACAAACCTTTTCGGTGCTTAATCTCGATGTCATATTCCTGGAGCCGCTGTATCCACCTGGCTACCTGGCCCTCTGGATTCTTGAAATTCAAAAGCCAAGTTAAAGAGGCATGATCGGTCCGGAGCAGGAATTTACGGCCGTAGAGGTAATGATGGAAATGTTCTACAGCTTTAACTATGGCGAGCAATTCCTTTCTCGTGACACAATAATTTCGCTCAGACTTGGATAAGCATTTGCTCCAGTAAGCGATGACATGTTCGTTACCGTCTATTTCTTGACATAAAACAGCTCCAACGCTCTCGTGGCTCGCATCAGTGTCAAGTATGAAGGATTTTTCAGGCCGAGGATAAGAGAGAATAGGCGTTGATGTTAAAGCCTCCTTCAGTTGTAGAAATGCATCCTCGCATTCTTTGGATCATTCAAATTTTTGTTTGCTCTCCGTCAGTTTATGCAAAGGTCGTGCAATATGGGAAAAACCCTTCACAAACTTCCTGTAGTACGTGCAGAGCCCCAAGAAACTTTGCAGCTGATGGACATTTTCGGGGCGGCTCCAATTCTTGACTGCGGATACCTTATCTGGATCTGTTTGTACACCCTCAGAAGAGATAATGTGACCAAGCTAGTTCACATCACGGCGGAACAAATTACATTTGGACGGGCTTAACTTCAGGTTGGCTTCCTTAAGCTTTTGCAGCACCTTCCTAAGATTAGCCAAATGTTCTTCAAAACTGCGTCCTATGATGATGATGTCGTCCAAGTAGACAAGACAGGATTCATAAGAGAGTCCTCGTAACACTGACTCCATAAGACGCTCGAACGTGGCTGGTGCATTGCAGAGGCCGAACGGCATCACTTTAAATTGCCACAAGCCTTGTCCGGTTGTAAACGCCGTCTTCTCTCGGTCGTCGGGGTGTATCTCCACCTGCCAGTAGCCGCTCTTTAAATCCAGGGTCGAAAACCACTTGTGTCCGGAAAGGGTGTCCAGAGTGTCATCGATCCGTGAAAGAGGGTAATTGTCCTTCTTGGTGATGTCATTCAGGCGTCGGTAATCAACACAAAATCTGGTGGAGCCGTCTTTCTTTCGGACCAAGACGATAGGGGATGCCCAAGGACTGGATGAGGGTTCGATGACGTCATTCTCCTGCATCTCTTTCAAGAGGATCTCAACCTCTTCCTTCTTGGCAAACGGTAGTCGTCTTGGATGCTGCTTGATAGGGGGATGATCTCCAGTTTCGATCCTATGCTGCGTTAAACTCGTGCGACCAACATCTTCGGATGTAGATGAAAACACCTGCTTGAAGTCGTCCGCCAATTTTTCCACAGCGTATCTTTGATCCTTCGATAATGGTGCACTCCCAATTAATTTCGAAGTCAAGGACTCAGAAGACACAGTCTCGGAGGAATCAATTCTTCTGATGATGCAGTTTACGGGAGTACAAGTTGCCAACACTTCTCCTTTCTTGATATTCCTCGGTCTTTCACTTACATTGGCGACTCTCACAGGAACTGCATTCCATGAAAGGTCCACAAGCGTAGATGCCACTAGTACTCCTTTTGGGCTATTATTTTGGTTAGGATATTCAATGAGGCCGAATTTAAAGCTGTTGTTTTCCTTGAGGGAGCCAGGTATTAGTACTTCTGATCTAGAGGGAATCAATAAATCTGTTTGGGCTATTATTTGATGAGCGGATTTTATATTATTTTCGGTGTTGAAAATTGGTATGTCTTCCCTCGTCGAGTGCAGCTCATTATTTTTAAAGTCGATAGAAAAATCAAATTTTCTCAAAAAGTCCAGTCCGAGAATGAAGGGATCTGTAATGTCAGCGACGAATGCCGTGTGATGGAAAGTGGCGCTCCCGAACATTATTTCTAAGTTCACTTTTCCTTCAATCTCGATTTTGTCACCTGTCACAGTTTGGAGAGTAACGCATGGCGGCGTCCACAAGATCTTGAGTCCAAATTGACGAGCCACATCAGTCCTAATGATGGTAACGTTGGCTCCTGTGTCCACAATCATTTCGCAGGGAAATCCATTCACATATGCGTAAATGAACAGTCCGTTGCAACCGCCAGTTCTTGGGGAAATCTGGAAAACTTTGGGAGCCGTCTTTCTTTCTGGGCGAGCTTTGCAGTTCTTTCGCACGTGGCCCTCACCGCCACATTTCCAGCACTTCAGTGGTTGTCCACTTTGGTCTTTGCGAGTCTTCTTCAGGATCCCCGAGATTTCTTTGATTTGTCGCTCAGTTTCCGAGAGACGAGTTGAGTTCGAATCCTGGGCACTCACTTCCAAGCCCCTGATTGAATGGCGATCCTTGCGGGATATTTGCTGTGCAGCCTCGAACTTCATTGCGTAGACCACACCGGATTTAAGATCTTTGATGTCCGCCATCCGGAGAGCCGTCTGGACTTCTGGACTTCGCACTTCGTCTATGAAGTAGTTCAGGGCCAGGCTATCGCGAATATCCGAGGGACAGTTCGAGAAGGCGAGATGGGAAAGATTCTCAACATCTGCTGCAAAAACTTGCAGAGTCTCTCCAGTCCTCTGGAGTCGGGATTTCAGCTGGAGTTGGCATGCTTCGCCAAAGCGAAGCTCCAAAGCCGATGATAAGGCTTTGAAGTCACGGTGCTTATCCTCTGGGAAGGTCTGTAGTATTCCAGCTGCATCCCCTCTCAGCGAGGCTGCAAGTTGACAGGCTTTCGTGGAAGAGTCCCAGGAGTTTGCTTCTGCAACGATGAGGAACTGCTTCTTGTAAATATTCCACGAGGTCTTCCCGTCAAATGTGGCCAGTTTATTGGATGGACGAGAAATTCCAGTTGTAGTTACACAGTCACTTGAATTGTTGGAGGATGCTGATAACTTCGATTCAAGTTCTTTAATTTTCTTGTCCACATGGTTTTCTACTGTGGTGATTCGATCTTCTAGGGCCTCCACTTTATTTTCCATGTTGGTAAATTTAGTTTCCACCAAACATTTCATTGACGTTAGATCGCTCTTTATTTCCTCTTGATTAGTAGCCAGATCATTTTTTAATTGTTCTTGATTCGCAGTCATGTCACTTTTAACAGCGTTGATCGCATCAAGGAGTTTTTGCAGTTGTTCCTCCATTGCTCGAGTAATCACCATAAAATTCCGAAGTCAAAAAGTCCTTAGGAAGAAAAGTCCGAAGGTAATTCCAAGAAAGTCCTTGAAGATGCCCCACGTTGGGCGCCAAAATTGTAACGAGTCCGTAGCACCTTCAACTTTCTTCAAATGAGCATTCCAATCTTGAGGAAGTAACTACAAATTTATTTACAAGTATTTACACTATTTACAATATGAGCAGGAAACAATTGCTAAACATCCAGCAATTAGGAAGCAAAACAGTACACTGTACTCTCAACAGTAACTCAGCACCACGTATCAAACGTGAACAGTAATTAAGCAATTACAAAAGCAAAACAACCATTCGCCAAGCGAACGAAAACGAGTCACCAGATCAAATCTGAAAACAACTGACTGACTTGTGTTCAAGGCCAGCTATTTATACTCGAAACGTAGTTTCGATAATGTTCCAGCAAAATCCGGAGTATTCCAAATCATTCATAACTTGAACAATTCCATTGAGAAAGTTCTAGCGATAAAAAGAAAAAGAAAAAAAAGAAAACACTCCGAGCGAAAAATGTCTTCACGCTTATTAAATGCAGGGCAAGTGTAAAAACTGCAAAACGTTACAGGGCCGGTATACAAGTGATAAAAGTGATATCTTCAGATACTTTTGCAACACGACGTCAGACAAAACCAAAACTAATGAAAATAATGCAAGGCAGGAAAAACAACAACTATTTACAAGATTTGTAACAATATCATTAATAAAATAAACACTTGTTAAAATTTCATTTGTATGAAAAAAAGAAACCACATTAATATATTAATAATTATAATTATAGTCTCCCAAATAAGTGTCAACACTATAGTAAAAATATCAAATAAGTGTTATATATTGAAACTTACTATGTTCACATGAATTTTGTACTTTCTCCCGGGCTTCATGAAAATCCCGCCATCGAATGGATTAACTGCCAGGAATGGAGAATGAATGGAGAACAGCATTCCTGGTCGTTTTCCGGGAATGAAAACGTCATCCTCGTCCACTTTGAACTTCAATATGTTGATTGGAATTTTGACTTGAAAGGAGGAAAGCAGTGTTGAATTATGTAAAAAAAAAGCAGTTGAGAGAGCCAATTGGCGATTTTCATTTGGCGTCAATTCTGTTCTCTCTCAACTAAATCATTAACAACAATTAAACTAATAGCAAATAACAAATAATATCACTAAATTACAAATAATGATAATAATTATGCTAACTAAATAACTTATAATAAATATAAATGTTGTCACAAATAAAATAACATCTCCTAGTTTGGCAGTCAAAACTTGGCGAGAATCCCCCCCCCCCCAAGGGGCAATCTCAAATACACTAACCTTAAATTGGCACATCATCTTGACTACTGTAATCTAAGTTGGTTTTATGCATTTAATGCTTCTTATTTTTAACTTCTCTGGCACTAATTCGTTTCGCCATATTTGTGTCCTATTTGGCGATATCACCAAGTTGATGATAAATAATTGGTGACAAATTGTTTGGCAATTCTTAGCCAAGTATTTGCCGATGTGGACTATCACTTGTACCAACCTTTCCGAACAAGTTAAGACAGTTTAAAGTGGTAAAGTTTTCCAACTTAATTGGATAATAATTCGAAGAAATTTTTTACACACTTTCATTTTTGTTGATATTTTACATTACATTAATAAAGAAGACGGTGCATTGAATTTTGGAGGAAAAATTGATAAAAGTCGCTTTCTGACTTTTTTTTTTTTCTTGTATGCATTTATGACCACTTTTCCATATACTGTCATCCCCGCTTAATCGGGTAACGGATAAACGAATACCCCGCTTATACGAATAAAACATCCTGGAACCGTTCCATAGACGCAATGTTGATTATCCTCGCTTAATCGAATAATATTTCTTGGAACCGATGATATTCATTTAAGCGGGCAGACAGTATTGAGTTAATTTTAAAAAATCACAATGTTGCAGTTTTAGGGAAGTAATGAATTTCTGAAACTGAAATTGTGCATAGCCGTCCGGAATACCTAAGGTGATTTTGAGTATAGCATATAATGTGGACGGAGGTTAGAATCAAAGTGGTTGTAACGTAGTGTCTTTTCACAGCCTGGGAATCGCACATTCCTAAGTTAGCTCCTCACTACTGTGTATAGATAAGACCACATCTGGACACCAGACTTTTCGTCTTACAATGGGAAAGGGTATTTCTTTCAAGGTAGTCAAGTGGTTGGTCAGCTTGTCGAACGAGTTTAGAGCAGAGCTTGTCTTGATGTCAAAAGACTAGGTTGTGCACTTGGGGCTCCGTCAGGAGACTGGAAAAAGTATTTAATCTGGCGGAATACCGTCCCCGGATTGCGAGGGAAGCAAACTCCCTGTTAATAGTTACGTCAGTGATGGGACTCACGAATTCGTGATATTTACGGAAAAGCCAAAAAACTTACATTTGGTATATATTTGTACATCTGTGTATATATTTGTACAGTCTTCGTAATAAATGTTTAGCTGAGAATTGAACATTTTTACTTGTCTGGGAAATACGACATTACATGGTGGATTTATTTACTATTATTTTTTATGTATTTCCTTACTTTTGATCCTTTATTAAGGAAACCTACGCGGCGCACAAATCTATTAAAAGATATTGTCCACCGAGAGAGCCCAAAAATCAACCGATAACAGGAATTGCTGTCAAACTAAGAATGGTTGTGGTGTTAGTCAGTTTCCAATCCACTGCTGTATTAGCAGCCGAACTATTCTGCTGGGAGAAGTCTTTTCGAACCCTTCGATGTATTTGACTTTCTTTGAGTTAACCCATTGTAAATATAGAATCACAGTGATGAAAACCATTTAAAGTTATTATTGAAGCAAGTAACAAGCTACTTTTCATAACAGTTGATGTACATGGTTTAAAAGAAAACTACTTTTGTTTAGAAAGAAATCATTCGCTTAAATAAAATAACTAAGCTGTCTTAATTTCCATACATGCTTTTTTACAAAAAGAAATCCATCACTCATAACTATGCAAATACGCTTGTAGGTCTGTACTTCTATAGGTCTGAGATGTCATTTCCTTCAAGAGACTATTTTCAGCAGGGACGTCATTTCAAGTTTTTCCATGGGGGGGGGGGGGGGGGCAAAGGGTGCAACCACAATGCAATTTTATCGGAAAACAGCAAAAACCACGCCCCTTTATATGTAAATACATTGACTTCTCAAAGCCAGGGGGGCAATTGCCCCCCCCCTGCCTACCCTAAATGACGGGCCTGATTTTCAGCATATCTCCTCCCCCCTACCTCATCACAAAGTGTCACACTTTTCCATACTTATCCCCCACCCATTATTACATACATGCTATGTTCATGAATATGCTGCTATGAAACTGTTTTTGTTTCTACAAGAATTTGTGCTGTCCTCTATTTTTTCACCCTTCTTTCCTTTCGTCAAACTGTTACTATTTCATGAGCTCCCTTCCCCCTCAAACCGTGGCATCATCTATGAACGACCACCAAGTTCCTTTTCAGACTAACGTCTCTGAGACGCTATTTATCTCAAATTCCATTGCAGACTAAATTATCGGGGCGGTCATTCATTCAAGTGGCATTAGAGACTGACTTCTCCGAAGAGTCATTCATTTCAAGTGCCATTTTAAACGAATGACATCATTCATTTTAAGTGCCATTTTTGACTATCGTCTTGGAGCAGTGCTCAGAGACGGCATTCAATGCAAGTGCCACTTAAAGACTGATGTCTCCGAGGCAATCATTCAAGTAAAATGCCATTGTCAACTAACGTCTCCAAGACTTTATCCATTTCAAGAGTCGTTGTATATTGTCGTTGTATATTTAGACTGATGTTTCTGAGGCGTCATTCATTGGAACTGCCACTTTAGGCTGATGTCTCTGAGCTGCCATTTACTCAAATGCCACTTTAGACTGACGTGTCAGAACTACCTTTCGCTCATATGCCATTTTAGACTGACGTCTCTGAGATGCCATCTGATCAAGTGTCATTTTAGACTGAAGTGTCTGAGACGCCTTTCAGTTTAAGTGCCATTATAGTCTGGTGTCTACCGAGAAATTAATTTAAGTGCCATTACTGACACTTTCCCACCTTCGAGACTTCATTGTGCACCGGGTTAAAGATGAAAACCTTTAAGTTTCTGATCCCAATGGCGCCGAAAGAACCAAAAGTATAACGGGAATTTTGTTTAATTCTATTCCAGAATAAGAAAGAAAATTAAACTCTTACGAAAATCAACTTTTTGTCTTGTATATGGATCATCCTGACTTGAGACCAGAGACTGAAGACTGTAACAAACGGCAAGGCCATTTTGAAACAAGTCCGGTAATCTGAAGAAAGGTCCTGTGGGTTCGGTGTCGAAATCGTTCCTGAAAAGATTTCTGCTGTGATATTATTGCCACCTTGAATATGAGTCTTTTGGCGATAATACAGTGAGACATAAATGATACAAAAAATCGCTAGCCATTCACTTTTAGTTGACGACATAACTCCTACCTCAAACCCTCGCCGTTTTCAGATTTTCAGTGTGGAAATTGTTTGAGGGAGGAGTAATGACGTCAAGTT
>JAXGGA010008844.1:0-54577 GCA_038373865.1 Uloborus plumipes
ATCTTGTGGTAGCTTTATTATTCTTAAGTAGGAAGCTCAGAATGGCCCCCTCCAAAACGATCGGCTAGATCCGCCACTGCTCTAACCTAATAGCTTTAATTGGTCAAACACCAAATGCAGTGACGGAAAATTATGCTTTTTGAATTAGGATGTTTCACATGAAATTCTGCGATATTGATAAAAAATAAAAGCAACAAACTAGACTTATTCTCGTCTTCGTGGTAATCTGAAAATCAAAGAAACATTTTTTTCGGTCAAGTGGGGATAATAAGCAATCGGTATTGTTTAAAAGAAAAATCTGAAGTTGACCGTCCCAAATTATTATGAAATTTTCAGCATACCTACTCTTTTGCAGTTTCATTTAATGTGTAATTTATTTTTCAAAAAATTTTTATCATTCATAATTGATAAGTTTTTTTTTTTTAATTTTTTTATCCGTTAAAAAAGCACCTTTCTTTACTAACATTTCAGCTCCTCCGGAAATTTCTCGAAACTGAAGTCCCCATGAAAATTGTTTGAACTTAAATGTGTTTGTAAATCAGGAATGAATATTAATGTGCATTGGAAAAAGAAAAAGATGACATTATCTGAATTCTTAACGGGGTATATATTGCAACAAACATCAATGTAAGATCAAGTCCTATTTCCGAGGAATTCCGTTACATTTGACAAATTTAAAATGGCCTTCACCATCTTGTTTTTTATCTGGTAACATGTTTATTACCTGATTAGATTTTAGATTTCTGGCGCGATTATTCGATAACGAATTTTGAGTGTTCTTTTTTACTTGATATAATAAAATATTTTCGTAACGGAAACTTATCTAATCTATTTTCTCAAACAAATAAAAAAATAGCACTTGTTTCCGCTTCTCATAATTTTCTTGGGTAATTTCGACGTCTTTGAAGAGTGTAATTTCTTTAACCCTCGTGGGTCCCTCTCATTTCAGTTAAACTCAAGACCCTTGGGGTCATAAACGACCCCAATGCTTCCTTTAATTAATTTATTATGATTATTGAATGTTACATGCATTATTTAAGTTCATACACTTTTTAATGCTAAAATAATAAAAATAAAAAGACACAATCAAAGTAAAATTTAGTTTATGCATTAAATATTAAAATTTTAGAGCAAAACTTGCAATAACTGTAGATTTATTTACAACTTTTACAGACCTGAAAAAACATGATTTTTTGAAAGTGAATTTCAAACACTTATGACATTTTTCGATGCATTTTCTGTACAGTTCTCTTGGACAAAAGTTGCTACGTCCTCTTTTTTTGGCATTCTGGGGAAGTGACCCCCAAGGGTCTTGTGTGCAAAAAATGCAATTCGGGAAAAATAAAACACAATAATAGCATTATTTTGAATAGAAAACTAGAAGAATAAAAGCCACAAAATGCCGTTAAAAACAAATGGTTGATTAACAAGATATATTAAACAGAAATTGCATTGGGGTCACATATGACCCCAAGGAACCCACGAGGGTTAAAACTAGAATATCCTGCATAATTTTGAGCAGTCATTTTCTCACTGCTTCTACAAATTTACAGCTGCATGGTTTTCTTTTCAACTTCATTTTATCGAATCACCCGATCATGAAAAAAAAAACACTGGCGGAAAAAAAAATCCCAACACCAAGAAAGACTTGTGTTAGATAAACGAAATTTGGTAGGCGTGTTTATACAACTGAAAGATGACATCGATTGAAATTTCGTGTTCCGCGCATAAGTGTGGCGCAGCTGGCGTCACTCAGAACATGCAAATAAGGCTTGTTTTAAAAGCGTGTTGTGAAGTTCGTGTGTATTATTTTTCCGTGAAATTGGACGAATTGCGTTCATGTTAGCCAGGAATACCTTTTAAGAAGACAAAGAAGCCATTATCAACAGCTCACCGAGTTTAAACGAGGTCGTAAAAATTGGCTACGAGAAGGTGGATTTTCATTTCGCGATATTGCAGAAAGACTTGGGTGGGAATGTTTCCACCATGCATGATTATTGGAAGCTATGGGCAAGGGATGGTACTACCTCAAGAAGATCGAGTTCCGAGCTGCCACGTGGCACGACTGAGAAGAAAGATCGCCGAATCTTGCGTACGGCTGTGGCGCATCGTACTGCATCTGCGGCTGACATTCGAGCTGCAGTTGGTACCGTCGTGACCCAAGGAACGGTAAGAAACTGTTTACTTCAAGGACAGCTCCGAGCCAGGCAGCCTGTAGCCGGTATTCCATTGATTGCAATCCATTGCCTTTTCCGACGGCAGTGGTGCCACGACAGAGCTCACTGGAGGTCGGAGTGGAGATCTGTTGTAATTTCTGATGAAAACAGATTCTGAATTAGTGCCAGTGGTGGCTGTATATTGGTCAGAAGGAGGCCAGGGGACCGCCTGCATCCAAGCGGTCTACGGCTTAGACACACGGGACTCACACCTGAAGTTATGGTCACTGGAGCAATTTCCTACGACAGCAGGGGCATTCTTGTGGTTATCCCAAACTCACTGACTGAAAATTTGTCGTCAGTCTGTTAATTTAACCAGTAGTTCAGCCCTTCATGAGTAGCATTCAAGGGGGCGTTTTCTAACCGGATAACGCTCGCCCTCACATCGCTGCTGTAACGCAATGTGCTCTACAGAGTGCTGACATGTTACCATGACCTGCAAAATCACCAGGTCTGTCTCCAATTGATAACGTATGGGATATCATGGGATGGCACCTCGAGCATCATCCACAGTCAGGAATAACGGTCCTAGTATTGACACAGCAAGTGCAACAAGCATGGAACTCCATACCACAAAGTGACATTCGGCATCTGTATGACATAATGCATGCACGCTTGCAGGCTTGCCTTCAAAATTCTGGAGGTTACACCCTCTATTAAATTAACATAATTTCACATTTGCACAGCATTTTCTTAAGCTTAAATTAGCCAGTGATCTTGTACATTTAATCAATTAAACATGTTAACTAGACAATTGCATTGCCCAAATTTCATTACTCTACGGCAATTTTTTCTTGGTGTTGGGATTTTTTTTTCCGCCAGTGTATATATTTTTTCAAAGTTGTGCACACTGTTATGTTTTTACTTTTTACCACTAGTTATGTATTAATATCTAAAATTACCAAACCTAGTATCGTAATGTGGTTGAAGTCTGTAACTGTGGCTTTCCTGCATAAAGTGTTTTTATGTCACAAAACAAACTTACAGGAAACATATTCAGGGAGAAACTGGAATCTCAGTTGAGGATATGCCGAAAAGCGAATTAGCAGATTGTCGAATAATCGGTTGCCGATATTAATTTTTATGATCCGGATTAATGCTACAATTTCTCCATCAACGTTAAAAAATATAAAAATTTCTTATAGTTCAAATTTATCATTCGACTTTTCAAAACTGGCTCATTGCGAGCGCAATAAATAAGTATAAAATGCCGACAAATAATTCGTCAGATCTTCTGTGACTATAATGATTTATTTTCTGCATTTGCATATTTTTATTTCAAAAGTATTCAATGCTTTTTTTCAAGTCCTGCAAGCCAATTTTCTTCGAAATTGTATTCTCTTACCAAAGCATGAAAATTCGAATATTTAGTCAGTTGTCTGTGATCTAGACCAGAGGTTCCCAAAGTCCAGACCTGCACGGACGCCCTCCTGAAAATTACTTACTTCGCGGACCCCCCCCCCCCCCCCCGCCCCCCTTTTCGGCCAAAAAAAAAGATTTGTAACATTTATTGTTTTTCCTTAATACGTTTTTTTCCCTTTAAATTTATTTATTTATAGTTCTATATTTTTTAGAGCTCTTGTATAGTTTTCATTACTTAACATTATTACTTTGAACTATGGAAGTAAAAATTATGAATAAAAATAGTTATCAGCTAATTTCTACAAAAAGTTTACTAAGAAAAAACCCAACAATCGGAATTTGTGAAGAAAGCAATGTCAGCCTAGTTTAAGTGTGTTCATTTTTCATATGAGCTGTATTTGTACGATGTATTAGGATTTTAATTATTAAATATGGTTTGGCAAACCTAACCTGTGACAGCGTCGTAATGCTATGATTAGTTGTTACTGTGAATATTGTTACTCGTATATCACTTTCAATTACATTTTACATTTAAGGGGCATTTCACGGTATTTGTGACATAGGGGTGTCCGTAACAAAACTTTCTAAAAGTTTAAAATTTTTACATATATTGAAAAAGTACATTTTAAAGTATATGAATATCATATTTTTTTCATAGCTAACTTTATATTATGTTTATTGCACTCAGAACATTGAAAATGCAATTTTCACTGTTACGGACTCTACATTGAATTTTTCTTTAAATCTGGCTTTACTTTTTCTTTAAATCTACAATCATCTTTTTCACAATCCATAATTTTTTATAGAACCCACTTTTTGATTAAAATTTTTCGCTATATTAGAGATGAGCCTTTACTTTATCTGTCTCAAGTACCAGTTTCGGCTTGAAAATCAGCTTAAGCCAGATTTAAAGAAAAATTCAATATAGAGTCCGTAACAGTGAAAATTGCATTTTCAATGTTCCGAGTGCAATTACAAACATAATATAAAGTTAACTATGAAAAAAAAAAAATATGATATTCATATACTTTAAAATGTACTTTTTCAAAATATGTAAAAATTTTAAACTTTTTAAAAGTTTTGTTACGCACACCCCTAGTCACAAATACCGTGAAAGGCCCCTTAAGCAAGATAGCACTGTGGACCCTTTGGCATGATCTCGCGGACCACTGGGGGCCACGGACTACACTTTGGGAAACTCTGATCAAGAATTTTTATTTAGTAGCCATGTTTTTAAAACTATAAGTAATTAAACAGTAAGTTACCGCCCCTAAGCCAAGGCTAAGGCAGAAACATGCAATACACCGCTACCTCGGTTATTCCACCCAAGGACTGCATTTTCGTACTTGTTAGCACTCGTCAGCCTGAAATAGAAAGTAACCGCGCTGGAGAAAGAAATCCTCATATGGAAGCAAGAGCTATACAGTCGACGCTCGATATAACGACCGTCTCCGTCCTACAGAAAACGGTCTTTATAACGAGTGGTCGCTTTAAGAGGTAGAGCATAGAGTATATTGGGATACAGTTGGGGGTTTTCTCACCGGTCGTTATATTAGGATGATCTTTATAACGAGTGGTCGTTATAACGAGCGTCGACTGTATAAGGATTTCTGCCTCCTGCTCGGTTACTCCCTATTCCTGGCCGAGGAGTGCTAACAAGCACAAAACTGCAGTCCTTGGATAGAATAACCGAGTTGGCTGTGTATTGCATATAAGAAACGCAATAATCTTGAACTCTTGTTCTTTTTAAAAATTACAAGACGATTTGTTAGGACTGTGCTAAAGCTATAGTAGTAGAAACAAGTTTAGACACACGAGACATG
This sequence comes from Uloborus plumipes, assembly GCA_038373865.1. Taxonomy (NCBI): domain Eukaryota; kingdom Metazoa; phylum Arthropoda; class Arachnida; order Araneae; family Uloboridae; genus Uloborus; species Uloborus plumipes. The sequence goes on from JAXGGA010008844.1 coordinate 5,402, forward strand.
CTCGAACATTGTATATATGTGCGTAACACAGTAGTGAAATTCAAATACAAAGAATTAACATTGAACAAGAATTAACAAAGAATTGTTTCAACCATCAGTTTTTATAAAAATAATAGAACGCAATCTAAAATACGGCGAACCTTCCGAGTACCTAGGGCGTACCCTTTACCTCGGAGGTCTGTAATTGGGTGAAATGAGCATGAGCTTACTTGTAAACCAATGACGAGCTGGCATTTGTCGGAAGTTTAAAAAATTTAAAAATGAAGAAAAACATAATTACTTAAAATAGTTAAAAGGGAATAAAAATAATATTTGGATTTTTTTTTTTGAAGGCAGTGCTTACGGTTACAGTTATTTTAGCAAAATATTTTCCAATGGAAACACCAACACCTTCTACTTTTTCCTTGTGCGAATTAATCAGCGTATTGAAGAACTAGTACTGAAGAAACACTTTCCATAATCAATTTTCGTCCTATCCCAACCGTTCCAACACCATTTTTGCGTTTTTTCTGCTGTGAACAACTTGCGTGAGAAAAAAGTGGGTGTTACAGTTCTAAAATATCGAAATTCTCCCTCTGTAACTACCGTGAGCCTCCGCTGTTTAAAATTTTGAATCTTGAACGCCTATCTTCAAACAACCGTTCAAAATTCTGCTGGATGAAAGGATAGACCGCTAAGGCCTCATTTGAAGGAGATTTTTTTTTTTTTTTGGACCACCCTATATTTAAATATTTCGTTTCCCCAAAAATAGGACCAAGGGATAAAATAAGCCCTATCACAATTTTTCTGGATTCTGCTAATGCAAGTCCTATCCCCCAAAATAAGCCCTAAAGAGCGGCTCATGATGCGAAAATCGCGGTGTCTTATTAGGTATCAATTATGATTAATAAAAATTAAAACATCCTCTGAGACAAAGCCCCCCGTATCTTTTTCAATAAAAATTGATAGAACCGTGTCATATTTTTGGAGAAACACGGAATATTCAAAGCATTTTGGAGCTGAAAAATAGGAATGTAAATCAAGTGTCCTTGAAGGAACATTTCTTGATTATCGCTTGTCAACGTATGTTTCCGAACTCGATTGTTCTAAACTTTTTTATAAAGATAAAGATAAGAATATGCGGATAAAATACTTCGCTTTCTGCTTAGTCATTTTGAGTCCCTTTATGGATGGAAACTAGGTGGTTTATGTCATATTTTTTAAAAAGTAGCTTTTGCTGTTCATTTTAACAATAGAATTTTAGCGTTCAAGATTTGAATCTGTCCATTTGGTAGGAAAATTAGCGATAAAACGGCATTAATTAGCATTCTAATATGTAGTGTAATTTTAGACTGTTTTTAGAAATTTAGATAGATGATAGTACACATCCAGACTACCAATTGTTGCATATTAACATTGGCTCGCATTCCACTGAGAGAGGGTACTACCCGAAATTTACAACAAAAATTGCAGGGTTGCGCAGTCCCTATGTGCGAAGTCGTGCGGTGCCAGAGCCTCAAAAGCGCCCAGCTCTACCGACCAATAATTACTTGTATTGCTTCATCTTCCAGGATCGGAATGCGACTCTTTGTTCCACAGTAATTGCTGGTCGTCTGGATGAATGCTATCACCTTTCTTAATCTGTAAAAAAACAATTTAGAATCATCCATGAAGGAAATGGATTTCTACTCTCAGAACGAATCATTTATCTTAGACATTTGAGAATACCTCAAGGAACTAATGACTGGGAGATAAATTCAAATTTCTTTTGTTTATCACATCTTAAGAAGGGCACAAAATCTTTTGATTAGCTTCTGCAAAGATCTGCTTAATCGTCTAAAATTGATGAAACACGAGTTTCTTTTCAGCCTCCCCCAATTAGAAAAGTATTATTATGTTAGGAAAACTGAAATACATGTTTAAAGAAAACTATTATCCGCTTGTTAAACTTTTTAAATTTTGATCATTAGACTAAATTATCAATGGAAATTCAATATAGTAACATACATTTTATTGAGTAGACCAGTATTGCAACTGCTGGGCAGTTCCACGGTAACAGATTTTTCTGTGTATTGTAATACAAGTATTGACAAAGAAAAAATACTTTGTATGGATGGCGTAACTACAACTTTTCTGAAAAAGAAAAAATCCCTTTCCTGAATTGCATCAATTTATCGAAAATGAATTATCTATGTTCAGCTATTATAAAAGGTTGACAGTCCGATACAAAAAAAAAGAACTCAAATAAATTTCACGAAAGGCACTTTTCTCGTCACATCTCTGCGGATCTATAACTATTAGAGACTTTAATTAAAAACTATTAAAAATGTCTTTTTTCCTTAATTTATTTTTAGAACTTTCATCTAACGCTAAGCAGATGATAAAAATAACAACATTCATTGTGACAAATGACATTCATGAAGATTAAAATACTTAGAAAAAGACACCCCCCCCCCTTTCTGGTCTTTATCAAGAATTATTATCTCATGATATCGTTTTTTTTTCCTCACTTAAAATATCGTTTTCATTATCTTGCCTCTTCACCACCTCACGTCACTTACAGACGATTGATAAAGGTCATTGAGTGGCTATCATGTAACTTGCAAAAGATTTTCCTCCTATAAACGGGCTTTTCAATGGATCCTGGTTTGAGTGGGAATTTAACTACTCATAGGCGGCTCGTACAGGGGGGCAAGGGGGGGGGCGACTAGCCCTTTTCGTCCAAAAGTAAAGGGGCTTTGCCCCCTCACTGTTCACGGTTAAAAAGTGATGATCGAGTGAAAAATGATTTTTTACTCAGTGGATTTATTAATTTCACCGAAATAAAAGCTGAAAATTTTAAAAAAACGGACCTTTTTTTCATGTTATTTCATAAGAATGGATAAAAATCAACCAGCCAGGTTGATTTTTGAGGCCATATTCTGCATTTTTTGGAAGTCGATTAACCAGCAATGCCTTCATTCCAATATTATAGCCAAATAGTAGGGGAAAAAAAACCTTTAATGATGCTGCATACCCCCGCCCCATTTCTGTCGACCCCTCCCTCCCCTTTTTGGTCCACGAGCGGCCTATGTAACTACCGATAACTTGAAGCTTTTAACCGGTCCCTTGGGACTTCGAGTTATTGAGACTTAACTGTTTATCGTGAGGATAAAGAAAAACGCTTTCGCCAAAGAGTTTTTCTAAAATCTGCATCATTTGAAAATTTTCAAGTGCCCAAAACCTATGTGTATGATTTTTAAGTTTAACCTTGAAATTAGTTTTAAAATTTTTTAGTGAAATTATTTTTGTAATTACTATTATTTTCCCATTAAATTTTGGCAATAATTAAAAAGCGGAAGTAATGACTTACTATTGTTTTATATTGCTTTTGGCAATACAGACAGAAGTAAAACGAGAGCATTATGACATAGAACGTAACTTGCATAGTCTTTAATAATTATAAATACGGAAATAAACGAAAACTGTAAAACGTATCTCAAGGGAAAGGCATCAAATATGGCCTAGTTACATTTTGGCACTTAATACAGACACAGGGAGAGAATTAGTCAATCCCACCCCTTTTTCTTTAACGCTGTTAAATATCGTCTATAATTGCGTTTTATTATTATTTTTATTTTTTGGGGGGGGGGGGAGGGGGTGTTTCCCGAAACATTTCCAGGGAGAGCTTTAGACTCCACCAATTTTCATGACATGGTAAAATATTGTTACAAATCTTGTAAATAGTTGTTGTTTTTCCTGCCTTGCATCATTTTCATTAGTTTTGGTTTTATCTGACGTCATGTTGCAAAAGTATCTGAAGATATCACTTTTATCACTAGTATACCGGCCCTGTAACACTTTGTAGTTTTTACACTTGCCCTAACTTTAATAAGCGTGAAGACATTTTCGCGTGGTTTTTTTTCTTATCGCTAGAATTTGTGAATGGATTACGTAATGTTAGGAATGAAACAAAATATTCCAGGTTTTTCTCGAATATTGTGGACATTTCTTTCCGTGTATAAATAGCTGGCCTTGAACACAAGTCAGTTAGTTCTTTTCAGATGTTGATTTCTGAGAGTGCTCGTTTTTATTCGCTTTGGGCGAATGTTGTTTTTGCTTTTGTAATTTCTTAATTACTGTTCACGTTAGATACGTGGTGCTGATTTACTGTTGAGAGTACAGTGTACTGTTTGCTGCCTAATTGCTGGATGTTTAGCAATTGTTTCCTGCTCTTATTGTAAATAGTGTACATACTTGTAAATAAATTTATAGTTACTTCCTCAAGATTGGAATGCTCATTTGAAGAAAGTTGAAGGTGCTACGGACTCGTTACAATTTTGGCGCCCAACGTGGGGCATCTTCAAGGACTTTCTTGGAATTTTCTGTGAACTTGGACTTTTCATCCTGAGGACTTTTTGACTTCAGAATTTTATGGTGATTACTCGAGCAATGGAGGAACAACTGAAGAAACTTCTTGACGCGATCAACGCTGTTAAAAGTGACATGACTGCGAATCAAGAACAATTAAAAAATGACATGGCTGCGAATCAAGAACAATTAAAGAGTGATTTAACCGCAAGCATAACTTCAAATCAAGAGCAAATAAAGAATGATATGGCGACTCTGGCTACTAATCAAGAACAATTAAAAATTGATCTAGCTGAAGAAATTAAAAGCGATTTAACGTCAATGAAAAGTTTGGTGGAAAGTAAATTTACCAATGTGGAAAATAAAGTGGAGGCTCTAGAAGAGAAAGTTGACAGCGTTGAGAATCGAATCACCACAGTAGAAAACCACGTGGAAAAGAAAATTAAAGAGCTTGAATCGAAGTTATCAGCATCCTCCAACAACTCAAGTGACTGCGTAGCTGCAGCTGGAACTTCTCGTCCATCCATCAAACTGGCCACGTTTGACGGGAAGACCTCGTGGAATATTTACAAGAAGCAGTTCCTCATCGTTGCAGAAGCAAACTCCTGGGACTCTTCCACGAAAGCCTGTCACCTTGCAGCCTCGCTGAGAGGGGATGCAGCTGACATACTACAGACCTTCCCAGAGGACAAGCACCGCGACTTCGATGCCTTATCATCGGCCTTGGAGCTTCGCTTTGGCGAAGCATGCCAAAAAGAATTCAGCCAACTCCAGCTGAAATCCCGACTCCAGAGGGCCGGAGAGACTTTGCAAGTTTTTGCAGCAGACGTTGAGAGGCTTTCCCATCTCGCCTTCTCGAACTGTCCTTCGGATATTCGCGATAGCCTGGCCCTGAACTACTTCATAGACGGAGTGCGAAGTTCAGAAATTCAGACGGCTCTCCGGATGGCGGACATTAAAGATCTTAAATCCGGTCTGGTGTACGCAATGAAGTTCGAGGCTGCACAGCAAACATCCCGCAAGGATCGCCATACAATCAGAGGCGTGGAAGTGAGTTCTCCGGATTCGAACTTAACTCGTCTCTCGGAACTTGAGCGACAAATGAAAGAGATGTCGGGGACCCTGAAGAAGATCGCGGCTCGCCAAGACCAAAGTAGACAACCACTGAAGTGCTGGAAATGTGGCGGTGAGGGCCACGTACGAAGGAACTGCGAAGCCCGCCAAGAAACAAGAGGGAAGAGCACCTCTCCCTCTCCAGCTCAGGAAAACTAAGCAATGGCAATCTCGCGGGGCGGAGGTCGCCAAATTGGAATGAGCCCCATCCCAAAGTTTTCCAGATTTCCTCAAGAAGTGGCGGCTGCAACGGACTCTTCATTTACGCTTATGTGAATGGGTTTCCCTGCGAAATGATTGTGGACACAGGAGCCAACGTTACCATTATTAAGACTGATGTGGCTCGTCAATTTGGACTCAAGATCTTATGGACGCCGCCCTGCGTTACTCTCCAAACTGTGACAGGTGACAAAATCGAGATTGAAGGAAAAGTGAACTTAGAAATAATGTTCGGGAGTGCCACTTACCATCACACGGCATTCGTCGCTGACATTACAGATCCCTTCATTCTCGGACTGGACTTTTTGAGAAAATTTGATTTTTCTATTGACTTTAGAAATAATGAGCTGCACTCGATGAGGGAAGACATAGTGATTTTCAATACCGAAAATAACTTAAAATCTGCTCATCAAATAATAGCCCAAACAGATTTATTGATTCCCCCTAGATCAGAAGTACTAATACCTGGCTCCATCAAGGAAAACAACAGCTTTAAATTCGGCCTAATTGAATATCCTAACCAGAGTAATAGCCCAAAAGGAGTACTAGTGGCATCTACACTTGTGGACCTTTCAAGGAATGCAGTTCCTGTGAGAGTCGCCAATGTGAGTGAAAGACCGAGGAATATTAAGAAAGGAGAAGTGTTGGCAACTTGTACTCCCGTAAACTGCATCATCAGAAGAATTGATTCCTCCGAGACTGTGTCTTCCGAGTCCTTGACTTCGAAATTAATTGGGAGTGCACCATTATCGAAGGATCAAAGATACGCTGCGGAAAAATTGGTGGACAACTTCAAGCAGGTGTTTTCATCTACATCCGAAGATGTTGGTCGCACGAGTTTAACGCAGCATAGGATCGACACTGGAGATCATCCCCCTATCAAGCAGCATCCAAGACGACTACCGTTCGCCAAGAAGGAAGAGGTTGAGATCCTCGTGAAAGAGATGCAGGAGAATGACGTCATCGAACCCTCATCCAGTCCTTGGGCATCCCCTATCGTCTTGGTCCGAAAGAAAGACGGCTCCACCAGATTTTGTGTTGACTACCGACGCCTGAATGACATCACCAAGAAGGACAGTTACCCTCTTCCACGGATCGATGACACTCTGGACACCCTTTCCGGACACAAGTGGTTTTCGACCCTGGATTTAAAGAGCGGCTACTGGCAGGTGGAGATACACCCCGACGACCGAGAGAAGACGGCGTTTACAACCGGACAAGGCTTGTGGCAGTTTAAAGTGATGCCGTTCGGCCTCTGCAATGCACCAGCCACGTTCGAGCGTCTTATGGAATCAGTGTTACGAGGACTCTCTTATGAATCCTGTCTTGTCTACTTGGACGACATCATCATCATAGGACGCAGTTTTGAGGAACATTTGGCTAATCTTAGGAAGGTGCTGCAAAAGCTTAAGGAAGCCAACCTGAAGTTAAGCCCGTCCAAATGTAATTTGTTCCGCCGTGAGGTGAACTACCTTGGTCACATTATCTCTTCCGAAGGTGTACGAACAGATCCAGATAAGGTATCTGCAGTCAAGAATTGGAGCCGCCCCGAAAATGTCCATCAGCTGCGAAGTTTCCTGGGGCTCTGCACGTACTACAGGAAGTTTGTGAAGGGTTTTTCCAATATTGCACGACCTTTGCATAAGCTGACGGAGAGCAAACAAAAATTTGAATGGTCCAAAGAATGCGAGGATGCATTTCTACAGCTGAAGGAGGCTTTAACATCAACGCCTATTCTCTCTTATCCTCAGCCTGAAAAATCCTTCATACTTGACACTGATGCGAGCCACGAGAGCGTTGGAGCTGTTTTATCTCAAGAAATAGACGGTAACGAACATGTCATCGCCTACTGGAGCAAATGCTTATCCAAGTCGGAGCGAAATTATTGTGTCACGAGAAAGGAATTGCTCGCCATAGTTAAAGCTGTAGAACATTTCCATCATTACCTCTACGGCCGTAAATTCCTGCTCCGGACTGATCATGCCTCTTTAACTTGGCTGTTGAATTTCAAGAATCCAGAGGGCCAGGTAGCCAGGTGGATACAGCGGCTCCAGGAATATGACATCGAGATTAAGCACCGAAAAGGTTCGTCACACGGTAATGCTGACGCATTATCAAGAAGACCTTGTTCCGAGAACTGCCATTATTGCTCCCGAATAGAGAAACAGTACGGGACGACAATCCCTACTGCCTGTCAAGTTACTGCTACTTCATCATCTTCAGATCCTGATCCATGGAGTGACGACCAAGTTAGAAAAGATCAGCTTGAAGACCCAGACCTAAAGCCTATCATAGAGTTAATGGAAAAAGACAGTCGGCGACCTAGTTGGCAAGACATTTCTATCTACAGTCCTGCAACGAAAAGATACTGGGCTCTATGGAAATCTCTCCAGTTGCGAAATGGCGTCCTGTATCGGAAATGGGAATCTGACGATGGTAAAGCATTCAAATGGCAGTTACTCCTTCCCAGATCAAGAATTCCAGACGTTCTAAAGGAATTGCACAGTAGTCCGACTGGAGGACACTTTGGTATCTTGAAAACCCTCCACAAGGTTCGAGAGCGCTTCTTCTGGAGCAAGGCGAAGGATGACGTAGAGAAGTGGTGTCATTCTTGTGACGCCTGTGCTGCCCGTAAAGGACCGAAGAGAAGAAGCCGCGGGAAGCTACATCTTTACAACGTAGGAGCTCCTTTCGAACGAATCGGGATCGACATTCTTGGTCCTCTACCGAAAACTACTGATGGGAACAAATACATCCTCGTTTCCATTGACTATTTCACCAAATGGCCCGAAGCATATTCCATTCCGGATCAAGAAGCTACCACTGTAGCAGAGACTCTAGTCCAGCATTGGATCTCGAGATATGGGACACCTTTGCAGATCCACTCCGATCAGGGGAGAAACTTCATCTCTGCTGTGTTTAAGGGCCTATGTAAAATCCTCAAAATTGAGAAAACTCGAACGACACCACTACACCCACAATCGGACGGCATGGTGGAGAGATTCAACAGGACAATCCTTAATAATCTCTCGCTTATGGTCTCCAAAAATCAACAGGATTGGGACAAGAAACTTCCTCTGTTCCTGCTGGCCTACCGCAGTGCTGTCCACGAGACCACCGGATATTCCCCATCACAGATGCTCTTCGGCCGAGAGCTTCGGCTACCTTGTGATCTCGTCTTCGGTCTCCCTCCAGATGCGCCTTCATCGCCTGAGGAATACGTCCAGGATCTCCAGGCCCGGTTGGAAGACGTTCATCACTTCGCACGGGAGCGAATCAACATCGCGACGGAGAAAATGAAGACCCGATACGACACAAGGTCCACTGGTCATGACTTTCAAGAAGGTGACAAGGTGTGGCTATGGAATCCCATCCGACGTAAAGGTCTGTCACCCAAATTGCAGTCGCATTGGGATGGACCCTACACAGTCCTCCACCGGCTGAACGACGTCGTAGTGAGGATCCAGAAGTCATCACATTCCAAACCTAGGGTTGTACATTATGATCGGCTAGCCCCATACTATGGCCATAGTTCGTAAAGTAAATCTAAAGCTACCATGGTAATTTGTTTGTAAATTTTGTAAATAACTTTTGCCTTTAATTGTTTGTAATATGACTTTATCAATGTTAGTGTTTCTTTCATGTTCTCATTGTTATTGTTTATCATGTTTATGATTGGTTATCATGTAATGTGTGCATCTGTAAATTTTCCCTTGCTTCCTTTCTGGGGATTGTACTGCCCGGGACGTGCAGTCCTTGGGAAGGGGGCAATGTTACAAATCTTGTAAATAGTTGTTGTTTTTCCTGCCTTGCATCATTTTCATTAGTTTTGGTTTTATCTGACGTCATGTTGCAAAAGTATCTGAAGATATCACCTTTATCACTAGTATACCGGCCCTGTAACACTTTGTAGTTTTTACACTTGCCCTAACTTTAATAAGCGTGAAGACATTTTCGCGTGGTTTTTTTTCTTATCGCTAGAATTTGTGAATGGATTACGTAATGTTAGGAATGAAACAAAATATTCCAGGTTTTTCTCGAATATTGTGGACATTTCTTTCCGTGTATAAATAGCTGGCCTTGAACACAAGTCAGTCAGTTCTTTTCAGATGTTGATTTCTGAGAGTGCTCGTTTTTATTCGCTTGGCGAATGGTTGTTTTGCTTTTGTAATTGCTTAATTACTGTTCACGTTTGATACGTGGTGCTGAGTTACTGTTGAGAGTACAGTGTACTGTTTTGCTACCTAATTGCTGGATGTTTAGCAATTGTTTCCTGCTCATATTGTAAATAGTGTAAATACTTGTAAATAAATTTATAGTTACTTCCTCAAGATTGGAATGCTCATTTGAAGAAAGTTGAAGGTGCTACGGACTCGTAACAATATGATCTACAAATGCGTTTTAAGACTTCAGTTTAGGAAAAATTGTTGGTGGTTTTCTGTGAACTTCATCTTCGCTTAACGTCATTGAAGACATACTCAAGACTTCAATTTCGAAACGTTTTCAGAAGCGAATACCGTATTGCATTCTTTTCCCGCTGGTGGTCACCAAAGAAACTTGATAACTGCGTGATACTGGACATGTATTTAAAAAAACAATTCTGTCATGTGAATTTTAGTAAACATTTAAATATTAAAAATTCAGTAGACTTCCGATCATCCGCAGGTCTTTTACACTTTTGTTTTCTTTTTTTAAGGCTACAGTGGACAAATAAAATGGATTTTTTTCAATTATTGATTTACATGTCTAAAACTTTGTGTGCTTGTATTATTGTATATTTACGACATCTAAAAGCATAAACAACATAAATTAGTGCAAAAACAATGAATATTTTTTTTCAAATTTCAAATTTAAATATTTTTTTAACAAAATTTCAAAATATTCCAGGCGTCGCAATTTTTTTTCAAACTTTGAATTTCCACTTAATTTCCAATCATTAGGCATGACTGTAATATTAAGTGGAAATTCAAAGTTTGAAAAAAAATTGCGACGCCTGGAACATTTTGAAATTTTGTTAAAAAAATTTAAATTTGAAATTTGAAAAAAAGTATTCATTGTTTTTGCACTAATTTGTGTTGTTTATGCTTTTAGATGTCGTAAATGTACAATAATACAAGCACACAAAGTTTTAGACACATAAATCAATAATTGAAAAAAATCAATTTTATTTCAGACATGTGACCCAAATATAACGAAAAATACTGAAATTACGTCACTATGAGAGCAAATACAAAATTGTTGATATATATACTACCCCTGCAAGTTCAAACATGGGCTTTTGGCTCTATATAGACAACTATTTAAATTGTGTGCATGAAATTAATTGGTAATTTAACTTGTAATACCCATTCTTTTTGTTCTGCACTCAGTATTTTGCTATTTCAAAAAATACTGAATTCAGTAAAAATACTGAAAAATCACATGTCTGTTATTTGTCCACTGTAGCCTTAAAGGTGATTTTTAACTGAATGCAAGAAATTGCGAGTGCTTTATCAGTCGTTTTTAGTTTTCAAGATATTTTTTACATTCTATGTTATGTATGTGTAGTGTTATTGAGTTTTTTAACTATTGCATACACTAGTATCGTTTTTTAACTATTGTTCGGATTAATCGCGGTACTCGCTTATCCGCGGTTACCATGCAACCACGGTAAATGGTTGCGGGGTAAATGTTATCCGGCAACCACTGATAATCGAGAGTTTACTGTATTAGTAAATCGTAAGAAATAATGAAATTCTGCCAATAATGTTTTATTTAAAAGCAGCATCAAATGTATTCAAGCAAGTTTCATTCAAATAAATGTTTCTCTTTTAAATGTTCATTACAGTTTATGTCTGTCATGAACTATCAGGTAGGCCCCGAGTTAAAATTTTCGGAAGGGCACTCTCTTTTTCAGCATACCGAATAAAACTCCAAATTTACCGAATGATAAAATACGGACATATGCACTAGGGTGGGCATCAAATGTTTTTTTTTTTCTTGATGATGGTAAGAGCGGTAAAGCTGCCATTGGGAGAGCAAAGTGTACACAAAAAATTTGAAATTTTTTGGTCGATTTCTTGATCTGCGGCAAATTCGTTGAAGTTTGGAAAAAATGCAGTTTTTTTGAGATTTTTAGTAAATTATTTAAAAAAAAAATTCTATTTTCGACAACGGGTAGGGCGAAAAAGATGCCATTGGGGACATGGAAATTCCATAAAAAAATTTGAGGTCTGTAGTATAATTCCTTCCTTTTCTGCAAATGCCTAGATCCTAGAAGAGTTGGTAATTTCCTGCGTTTTAAAGTAAGTTTTGTCAAATCGTTAAAATGCTGTTTTCGTCGTACTTATCTGAAATAACTGCATTGTTTGTCACATATAATGCATTTTTAGATGTTCGGTGACAAAATTTAAAAAAAAAATCTCTAAAAATATCAAAAAACTGCATTTTTTTCCAAACTTCAACGCAATTGCGGCAGATCAAGAAATTGACCAAAAATTTTCAAATTTTTTATGTGCACTTTGCTCTCTTCCCAACGGCACCTTTTTCCCACTCCCCATCATCGAAATAAAAAAAAACAAGAAGTTCTGTCAAGAACTAAACGAGCCTACTTTCCCGTACATCGACATCGGCATTCTCGCATCTGATCATTATTCTCTTGATTATCTGAGACTGAAAATTATGTCAAACATACCTTTTTAGCACTTAGAGCTGATTTCGAAAAGCAAAATATGCCCCTCTCATCAGATGAAATAGACACGTAAAAAGTAATTAACGAATAAATAAAGTTTTGTCGCACCTTTTAAAGAGTAACTGTTACAGCTCCTTCGTAGAAAAATCCTCCATCGTTTTCAAAAAAAAAAAAAAAAAATAATAATAATGATAATTAAAAAAAATAAATAAATAAAAGTACAAAGATCATCAAAACACATTTTATCAAAGAAAGAAAAAAAAAAAAGAAAAAAAAAATCGTCCGTTAATAAAATGTCCGGAATTTCACTTTTAATACGTTGCCAGTTGTTAAATATAAATAAAGAATAAAATGTTCTCGTGAATGAAAAATTTGTTACAAAAAAAAATCGTCTGCAAAAAAAATAATAAATAATAATAATAATAATAAATAAAATAAAACAAATGAATAAATAAACAAAAAATCGTCTGTACGTTCAGTCTTTTTTTTTTCTGAGCCTGCATTTCTGCCATGTTCACGGAGTCGGAGTCGGAATCAGAGTCCTCACAGAAGATTACTTAGAAAAGTACTTTACAAACATTATTTATCAAAACCATTTTCTTACAAAGTTAGTTTGAAGGAAATCCGACTTTAAGTTCAGGATCAACATACAACTTAAATTCCCCGTAGACGCTAATGTAATTTTTTTTTCTGAACGGTTCACTATTGAACGAAAAATGGTTTGAATCAAAAAGCGAAATATGGGAATGTATGGGAAAGTCTCTCCGAGATCTTTCAAACAAAAAAAAGTTTATTCCATTCGGACGGTTCACTCAAAAGTTATTAGGTGGGGAAAGGTTGCTTAAAAGGTTCAATGTTGAACGAAAAATTGTTCAAATCGGAAATGTAGATACGGGAATGAAGTATTCTTGATGAGATATTTCTAACGAAAAAAAATTTGTTCAAATCGGATTGTTCACTCAAAAGTTAGCATCGCGGGATATGTTGTTTGAACGGTTCAAAGTTGAACCAAAAATTGTTCAAATCGAAAAATCAAATATGGGAATGAGCTGTACTTGCCGAGATCTTTCGAACAAAAAAAAGTTTATTCAATTCGGACGGTTCACTCAAAAGTTATTAGGTGGGGAAAGGTTGCCTGAACGGTTCAATGTTGAACCAAAAATGTTCAAATTGAAAATTTAAATACGGTAATAAAGTATCCTTGCCGAGATACTTCGAACAAAAATAAGTTTGTTTAAATCGGACTGTTCATTCAAAGGTTATTAGGGGTGACAGCTTGTTTGAACGGTTCAATGTTGAACGAAACATTGTTCAAATCGAAAATGTAGATACGGGAATGAAGTATCCTTGAAAAGATCTTTCGAACAAAAAAAAGTTTGTTCAAATCGGACTGTTCATTCAAAAGTTAGCATCGCGGGACAGGTTGTTTGAACGGTTCAAAGTTGAACCAAAAATTGTTCAAATCGAAAAATCAGATATGGGAATGAGCTGTACTCGCCGAGATCTTTCCAACAAAAAAAAGTTTGTCCAAATCGGAATGTTCATTCAAAAGTTATTAGGGGGGGACAGACAGACCGACCGACCGACGCACAAATTCCCCATCTCAATACCCTACTTTCAAATTTTTAATTTTTCGATATTCATTTTACCTTTTTATTTTCTTAACTTGGCGATATTTTTCGGACTTGGCGATATTTTTTTTAACTTGGCGATATTTTTTGGACTTGGCGATATTTTTAGATGCATTAAGCTACTTTTAATACTCTTTTCGTCTTTCTTTTATTTTTAACGGGAAAGTAGGCTAAAAAAAAAGTCTTTTTCGGCTCACCCTAATGCACGCTTAAATACATCTAATAAAAGGGGATATTCGGGAAAAAATTGTAGCCGTATTTTTATAATACGGCGAATTATATTCCCCATTAGCCGTATTTTTATAATACGGCGAATAAAATACCCATATTATCCGAATCACCTGATAAAATGTACCGAAGAAAGACATTTTTGGAAGTTCACAGTGACCTCCCATCGGGGCGCTCCTGCGCCCTTGCAACAACATAAACGAAAAAATAATTTTTTTCTTTTTTTTTTAAAGATAATTAGCACGTGCCACGTGCAGATGTCTAGAATTGGTCAATTTCGCTTTTAGCGGGAAAAAAGAAATGGTCACACTAGCGGTCACACATCTTGTGAATGAGAAGATAAAAAAAGATTTTGCGTCACGCGAGAGAGAACAATCCCGTCCGAAACCAACTCCCTGGAATAGAAACCAACCCGTCAAGTTTAAATGGTCCCGTCCGACACATGACAACCGAGGAGCAGCGCGAAAAAGATAAACAATCAAGGTCAATGGTGTAGGAATTCGGCGCCGCGTATAAATATTGAAACTGCACTTTCCATCTCTTGCTTGGCCTCGCTGCTTGTGTAACAGTGACCGGTGTTCTATCGCAGAGTTGGGTGTGTTATTTCTCGATTCAAAATGAGTTTGAAACCGAATCCTCAGATAAAAATCAAATACACTCAAGTAAGAACAGTTTATGGATTAATTCGTTCTAAGAATGCTAATATGACATGTAATTAATATAGTTTGATAATACTTTAAATTGTTTTGCATTGAAAGTTTAACAAAAGTTTGGAATTGACATTGAATGCCGACTAAGCAATGTTATAATTAATGAGCCGAAAATTGTTCTATTTAAGTGAATTTTGATTCTAAAATGCGTTAAATTTCGGACTTAAATAGTGTGGGAGTTCACGAGAGCTCAGCTTCTGTATTTTTACATGTGTGAATTTTATCTGATAACAATCAAAACCACGCCCATTTTTGTGTAAAAAGAGTCATTCGCCCCCATTGACATTCCTTGTTAAAGTTGAAAATAATGTTTCTTGCCTAATGGAATGCTATGTGTAAAATTAACAGTTTGTCTCTGCTTTCAATTCTAGATTGTATAAATGTTTTTACATTTAAATAAATGCGTATACATTGATTAAAAATAATCTCTGATTAAAATAATTAAAAATCCTCTTGGGTACGCGATGTCCTCATATTATTTATTTTCGAACAACTTTTGTGTTCTTTTAATATCTAGATAGATTTTAAATTTTGAAATAATTGTACCTTTTTGCAGGTCTGTCACTTTTGGCTTAGGTGGTCAAGTATGTGTGTATGAAGGAAGGGGGGGGGGGTCTCACGCCCCCCTCCCCCCAACACATCTGCCCAGCTTTGCAAAATCAATATAGTTTCAGACAATATCAAATCTTAGATTTTTCCAAGTCAGGCCAAAACCTTGAAACTGTTGACCTTAGTTGGATTCCTTTGTGTTTTCATATCCAGTTTCTATAAATAAAAACATAGGAATGTATGGTTAATTTGCATTAAAAAATTATCCGCCTTTTGAATAAAATAAGTAATTAACGAATATAATACATTCCTCTTAAAATATAAAATTAAAGTATAAGAATTAAAGTAAAGAAAATGACACACAAGTTATTTGAGCAGTTGAATTACTTTTGTAAATTTGGTATGTTCCATGTTATGGTAATTTCAATATGTTTTATTTTGTTCTTTACTATAATATGCATTGAGTACTTGACATACTCTTTGCTCTCTTTTGAAAATTTTTTAAACATTGGTTCTGTAAGTCATTTTCATGTAGTTAAAAAGTACTATTAATCAGTTTACTAGATTCATAGTCGACTGATCACTACACTACAATTAGATAACTGCAAATTTAGGAACAATAAAGGAATGTTCCACTTTTTGTGAAATAAGACATAAGTCTTAAAATTTTCCCAAAAATCTTGAAAAAACAATTTGTTGAGTTTTTCCTGAAGCAGTATGTGGAACAAACTGAATTGTATTTATCTATTTATAGCATTCTCCTCACAATATATTTTCAAGGTGTGTGCTTTCGTAATTTAATTCCATTTGGTTTTACTAATTGTTTTGTGTTCTTTCAGATTTTTATTAATAACCAATGGCACAATTCAGCAAGTGGAAAAGTTTTTCCTGTGCTTAACCCAGCTACTGCTGAAAAAATTTGTGATGTACAAGAAGGTGACAAGGTGATAATTTCAGCTTGAAGTATATTCTGAGATAGAAATTGTTTGTTTCTATAATCTTATTCTGCATAAAAGAAATCTAATGCTTCCATATTATTAATTATAAGATGGGAGTAATGAGGGGTTTATGGTTGACTGTTTTATGGTCTTATCGCAATGTATTGTTTAGCCCCTTCATCTGTCACTGTACTTTTTAAAACATTTATCATGTATAACTCTGAATTCCCTTTGGGGTCTCTCTCAATTGTGACATTTGAAGTGCCCCTCCGAAAAGTTGATCTTTAAGTTGATCTTTGAGCTCAACGATGTTTACTCCTTTTCCCCTAATAGGAAAAGGTAATTGCTGTAGATTTGAGTTAGAGTACTTTTGCAAAGCTACTACAAAAGTAACCCACCTCAATTTAGTGCCAATTATCCTTTCCCATTACCGAAAAGAGGTAACATTGTTTAAATCAGAGGTCAACACCAGAGAAGCATTGTACCTTTTTACTTTTGCAATTAAACATTTTACTTATTAAGCAATTTCATTGGTCTTTATTGTTTTTTCCTACTGGAACTTTCTGCTAGGGTCAAGTGACCGTGACCCCACACGTGGATGGGTGTTTCCACCTTAAATTTCTACTCTGACATTTGCCAATAGATTTTATTATTTACGTCAAAAATTTTGAGACAATTTAGAGAAAAACAAACTTTGGGTTGGCGGAATTGAGAAAGTTTGGCTAAGGGTATGTTTTGAATCCAGTTGAGTGCTCTTTGTAAAATCCGATTTGTATGTTACAGGCCGATGCAGAAAAGGCCATTCAAGCTGCAAAGAAGGCTTTCCAAATTGGATCCGCCTGGCGAACAATGGACGCTTCCGAAAGGGGACGTCTTTTGTACAAATTTGCCGATCTCATGGAACAGAATCTGGAATACTTAGCTGTGAGTTGAATTCTTTTGTTTTAGAAATTGGTGTTTTGCATGCACATTTCTTGGTATTTTTAATTTTACGTCTTATGAATAAAATATGTGTTATATGAAGGAAAATAATACAGGTAGTTCTGCATGAGAAATGTGTTGGTAGATGTTACTTAAACTTTAGTACAACAATAAGATTTGTGTATCTTGGAAGAAAAATGATTATTGACAAATCATAACTTTTTCAAATTACTAAAATTTTTTTATTTTTTATCTTTTTTCTTTGACTAAATACTGTATTGTTATATTCCTATTATATTTTTTGCTGAAAAATGTTTATGTATGTATTGCGTATAAAAACATGGCAGCTAGAAAAATCTATTTCAATTTTAATTTTATTGTCATCGTCAATTTGGTATCTATCCATAATTTAAGTATCATTATTTTCCATTATAATTGGGTTAGCTACTACCATTTTCGATGTTTACATATTGCTTTATTTTGTCCTCCAAAATGAAATGAGTTTTTTTTTTTTTTCTCTTTTTAGAACCTTCAGAGCTTAGAAAATGGAAAGACATTTAAAGATTCTTGTGGAGATATCATTTTTGCTATTAGAACAATTAGGTACTTTGCCGGTTGTGCTGATAAAATACATGGAAAAACAATTCCTGGTGGTTAGTATTTTCATTTTGTTTTCAACTTTATCCTATCTCCATTACCAGATGGATAGAAATTCAATCAAAAGAATCATGCAAAGGAAATTAAAGAAATGTTTTGTGCTAAATCAAGTGTGGTTTAAGTATAAACACTATAAAAGTAACAGCTGCATTTTCGCCAAATCTGAAGAATTTTATCATTTTATTGCATTTGTCTAATGTTGAATTTTGCCATTAGTACTTTTGCTTTTACTTTAAACTTGTGTTTTTATTTTATTGAAAAAATACATTCTGCCCTCCAAGCAAAAAGAGCGTGATTCAGTTTTTTCTTGAAACTTTTATTTCTTATCTGAAGAGCATTTATTAAACTTATGACTTAGTTTAAAATATGTTTAATCCAGTTTAAGAAAAGTAACTGCTGAAAAATACCAATTAAGGATTAAATAATTTTTGAAATACTGCAAGCAATTTATAAAGTAGCCAAAGTGCAACTTTAAGACGTGCTTTTTTCTAATTTAGGAGGGCAGTATTATAGTTTGTCATGCATGTATAAAAAATAATAATCTAATATTATGTTTTAAAACCGTTGTATATGAAATTTTGCAGATGGTGATACTTTTTCCTACACTAGGTTGGAGCCAGTGGGTGTTTGTGGGTTGATTATTCCCGTAAGTTTATGACAAATATTATTTGCATTTGTTTAGAATTGACATATTTGATTGCAGTTGCAAATTAAATGAGAATCTTTTTTAAATATTCTTCATGCCCATTGAAGAAAAACTTGAGGGTTGCATTAATAAACAAAATAGTTTGATAGTAAGATGTTAATTTTTATCTAAATGTGTGTTACATTTAAAAAATATTTTTGTAACTTTTCATTGATTTAAAAAAAATTACATTTTAAGCCTTAATGTGTACCCTAGTAACCAAAAATGGTTGATTCCATTTATCTTTTCCACTTCTAATTCATACTTTTTGAGTGAAAATGTATGTTTCTTTTAATTCTCATACCTCATTTGATTGTATTAACTGAATGTGATTATTTGGAAATTCTTCAATACTCTCAATGCCCAGTGTTAGGCAGGATTTATCTGTTTGGTAAACTAGATTACTACCTCAGCAAAATCATTCATTTAAATAAAATTGATTTTCTTCCAGTGGAATTTCCCCGTACTCTTGTTCAGCAATAAGTTCGGCCCGGCCATAGCTGCGGGCAATACCATAGTTCTGAAGCCTGCGGAGCAGACCCCTCTGACTTCAATCTTCCTGGCGAATCTGGTTGCGGAGGCCGGATTTCCTCCGGGCGTCGTCAATGTCGTCCCAGGCTATGGTCCCACTGCCGGTGGCGCCCTCACCTCATCGCACGATGTCGACAAAGTTTCATTTACTGGCTCAACTGAGGTGAGGATGTGGGAGTTGTTTGGAATCAAAACCAAAAAAGTCAATTTCTCAAAATCTATAGTTCTGACAGCCTATGGATCTAAAGGGATTTTGCTTTAATCCCTTATTTTGTATTCATGTTGAGATCTAGTGGTTTTTTATGTATTTGTAAGCCTTTGGTAGAGGAGGTTCTAAATTTATATACAGGGTGTCCACTCCTATCGTGGCCCAATAGCTAATTTCTAAACTGTTAGAGATAAGCATATAGTTCATTTAGGAAAAAATTTCCCAATTACGAAAGTAATTTTGTGTCTATTCAATGTTTTTCAAAACATCAAATTTTGAAAGAGTTACGAAATTTAAATTTTTATACAGCCCCCCAGTCCTATCAATCATATTTAGTGAAACGTTCTTGATACTGTAACGTTTAAAACTAAAAAAAAAATCACTGTTCTACGAAAAAAATTGACCCAGTTATGACGTTTTGAAAAATCAAGATTTTGCATTATTTCATGACGTCATCGAGAGATCGCTTAAGAGACCATATGCGAAATCCTTCAAAATCTTGATTTTTCAAAACGTCATAACTGGGTCAATTTTTGTCGTAGAACAGTGATTTTTTTAAAGTTTTAAACGTTTTAGAGTCAAGAATGTTTTACTAAATATGATTGATAGGACTGGGGGGCTGTATAAAAATTTAAATTTCGTAACTCCAAAATTCGATTTTTTGAAAAACATTGAATAGACCCAAAATTACTTTCGTAATTTAGAGATTATTTCCCAAATGAACTATATGCTTATCTCTAACGGTTTAGAAATTAGCTATTGGGCCATGATAGGAGTGGACACTAGGGTGGGGCGAAAAATAAAAAGTTTTTCAGATCAACTTCTAATAGTTGCCAAAAGTTGACTTTGGTGATAGTTAGCTTTTGTGCAAAATTTGAGAAAAATCGATTAATATCTTCAGGGGGCGCTGCGATCGCAAAGTTTTATCATAGCTTTTATCCGGATTTTATGGTTAAAATATGAAAAATAATGCCGTTAGCTAATCTCATTGCATTTTTTTTTTACTCATAAGATATATTCATGCATTCAAAACATATGAAATAACTCACAAAAAATTATTATATATGATATATTTATATTTCAAGCATTTAAAAAGAAACAAAAACGTGAAAAAAAGTGATTTTTTTTAAATATAAATGTATCATATAAAATAATGTTTGTGAGTCATTTCATATGCTTTTAATGCATGAAAACAATTTTTGAGTAAAAAAAACGCAAAGAGACTAGCTAAAGGCATTCTTTTGGATATTTTAACCATAAAATCCATAACAAAGCTATAGTAAAACTTTGCGATCGCAGCGCCCCCTGAAGATTTGAACCAATTTTTCTCAAATTTTGCACAAAAGCTAACTATCATCAAGGACAACTTTTGGCAACTATTAGAAGTTGATCTGAAAAACTTTTTATTTTTCGCCCCACCCTAGTGGACACACTGTATTTTAAAAATAAAAGTAGTTTTCATGGAAAGATGACTTAACGAGTTTCGATTCAAAACGACTCATGTCTCATTGAGAAAGTGCATGTGTAATTTAGTGTTTTTCTGTTTTCTTTAGCTCAGTGTTAGAAAAAAACCAGGGACGTCATTTCAAGTTTTTCCAGGGGGGGGGGGGCAAAGGGTCCTAACACAATGCAATTTCATTGAAGAACATTAAAAACCACGTCCACTTATATGTAAATGCATTGCTTTCTTAAAGCCGGGGGGGGGGGGGGGGGGGCAATTGACCCCCCTGCCCCCTAAATGAAGGGGCCTGAAAAAAAAAAACTGAACATGCTAGGTGTAAAGATGGCATCATGTTTTTGTTTGTGGGCATCTAAATAAACAACCCAGGTGCTATTTTTAATAAATAAAACTTGCATGTATCTGAATATGAGGAAAAAAATGAGCAGAAATGATGCATGTTTTCTGCAGCATATTTAAAGACCTGTAAAGTATACAAAACATTAATTTTTAAACGGAAAATTGTTTGCATTTTTAAATTACTTTTACAAATTTATCTTTTGGATTTTAATCACGCTGATGGAAGGGGGGTGCACAAGTGGTTATCCATAATTTTAGATGCCAAACTCGGTGCTTAGGGTAAGAGATCTTGGCGTCAAATCAAAATTATTAGCTGAAAAATTGTTTTTAGCACTACTTTAATTTATTGCATCTTATGTATCTGTGCAAAGGGTCCTAAACTTTTAAATATTTTGACCCACTTTTAGAAAAAGATGCTTACATTTTTAGGAATATTACCTTAATAACTGCAGGAGATAATTTCAATTTCTTTGTTTCTTTAAATTGAGAAATTAAAAAAAAAAAAGTTAATTTTGTAATTGACTTTGAAAAAATGACCAAAGTTTTGAAAACAAAAACTGGTTGAAAACTTGTTTGCCTGGTTGCTGATTTTTAGAGAATTCCATGCCCTCGCCAAGTATTACCAAATCTTTAAATTTGGTTTGATTATTTGCATTGTTCTTACTTTTCATTTTCGGGCTTTTAGGTCGGGAAGCTGATTCAACAAGCTGCTGGCCAAAGCAACACCAAAAGAATAACATTAGAAATGGGTGGAAAGAGTCCTCTAGTTATCTGCAATGATGTTGATGGTAAGGAACAAATTTTTTCATTTAATCGAAAATATTGCATTTATCTATGTTGAGTTTTTGAAGTTAATTTTATTTTTTTAAATGTAACACTAAACTTATTTAGATAGCCTCTAACATTTAAAATAGCGCAGTTCTTTGTTTACATCTAGTCCAGCTATTCCGCGAATGAACCGCAGTCCTTCAGAAGCAAAATTTCCACCGATCTCTAAAAACCTTTTCTAGTAAGTTAGAATAAATAATTGAATGTATTTCTTATAGTGGATGAAGCTGTCCAAATTGCCCATGCTGCATTGTTCATGAATCATGGACAGTGTTGCTGTGCAGGATCTCGTACCTTGGTTCATGAAGATATTTACGACGAATTTGTGAAGAAGAGCACTGCACTGGCGATGAAACGTGTGGTAGGGGATCCTTTCGATGACAAAACTGTCCAAGGACCTCAGGTAATTACTACAAAGTAAAAGTTTCTTACAACACAACTTTTCTGGTTTAAAAAACTCTATGCTCAATCCCACCCAATGAGAAGATATGGGAGGTAAGAGGCCAGATTTTGTCCTGATACAGGTTATGCTTAACGGGACCTTCTTTTTAAAGTTTTCAATTGGGTGAACGAAAAAAATTTAATCTTATCAGCTTGTGATTTGTCCAGATTTTAATTTTTTACTGTATTATTGTCCTATTTTTTCTCTGAAATATAATTAAAGGTCTTGTGACTGAAAAAATAAAACTAAAAATCTAATTGCTTTGCTTAAGTTGAGAATTTTATTTGCATTCATTTCCTCAATTATATGCATCCATATTTCTAAATTGCCACCCATTAAATGGTTGAATTCAAATCCTAGATTGATGACGAACAATTTGCCAAAATCTTTGATCTCATTGAATCTGGTAAGAAAGAAGGCGCCAAATTGGAATGTGGTGGAAGTCGACATGGAAATAAAGGCTACTTTGTACAGCCAACAGTATTCTCCAATGTTCAAGACCACATGAGAATTGCAAAGGAGGAAATATTTGGACCTGTCATGCAGATTATGAAGTTCAAGACCTTAGATGAAGCCATCGAGCGTTCTAACAATACGGAATACGGCCTAGCAGCGGGTATCATAACAAAAGACATCAACAAAGTCATCCTGTATTCAAATGCTGTTAGGGCTGGTACAATCTGGTATGTGTATTTTGTTTCTCTAATGATTATTTAATAAATAATGTGCTTTATGGATACCAGAACTCCCCACAGCTCAGGATCAGAAGTTTGTTTTTATGCAGTGCACTTAATTTACAGCATCGATGGATGCAATCAAGGAAAAATTATATTTTTACTACTACTTCTATTTATGTTTCACAAAATTTAGAAAATAAAATTACATCTGCAAATATAATTAACTACCTATGGTAACCATAGGTTTTCAATACTGAGTCAACCCATGGCAAGCATTTGAGCATCCATACTACAGATAGCATCTCCAGGGTTCAAACCAGTGATTGTTTGGTCCTGAGTTGAATGTGTGTGCTGGTTAAAGAAGCGAGCTTTTACTATCTTTACTGGTTAAAATTTGTTTTAAGCAGTTCAAGAAAAGATGTCTTAAAGGGGAAAAAAAACTGCCTACCTTATCTATAAAGCCCAATTCTCTATTAACTGTAAAACTTCTTCAAAGTAAATAATAAATTTTGTAATTAAGAAACCCCTACAGCTGATTCTCTAATACATTAAGTTTCTAATTCTTCTGTTTATTTTAAAACTTGTAAATGGAAAAAGAAAGGATGGTGAAGTGATTTTTGAATAAGAAATGCATTAACAAAATCTCAGGTTAAATCTGAGGCTAACTTGGAAATTAGGAAAAATTACTATTTTATCAGAGTAGTGGGAACTTGGAATAGTTTACTGGAAGAGGCGGTAAGGAGCAAGGGACTAGATAGTTTTAAGAGGGCCATTGAACTTCATTGGGGCCTATGATTTGACTCGGACCAGCCTTGTTGGGCCCAGAGCTTGTTGCTGGTCGTCGCATTTGTATTTGATTACCATTTTACTAGCAAACCATAGAAGATTTGAAAATACAGAATAAGGAATTTACTTTTGATAGTATACTTATTTAAAAGTGCTAATAAGTATTATTGCTTCTTCATTAAATGATGCAATAATACTTTTTAAAGTATAAATTTTGTGCTTTCTTCTTATTTTAAAGTTATGCTAATTATATGAATATAATAACCTAACCCAAATATCATGTTGCTGAGGGAAAAGATTCCAAACCTTTGGGCTTTTTGCTCCAAAGCATTTTAAAGATCTTCTACAATATTTAGTTTATTTTTTATGTCATAGTTATCAATAGTTCCATGTGTTTGTTTTTATTGAAGCTTAGTGTACTGATTGTTGTTTTTGATTTTCAGGGTTAACTGTTTCTTTTCTGGTTCTGCCCAAACTCCCTTTGGTGGATTCAAAATGTCCGGTCAAGGCCGCGAGTTGTAAGTTGCTTTATTAGTTTAAAGTATTTATAATTCTAAGTATTAAGGATTTATAATTCTACCCTGTGTAGGAATATCTTAAATAGTTTGAATACATTGATGTGCCTAATCTTAGCACAAATTTCATACATTTGCATAAAAGAGGGACGAGGAATAGCCGAGTTGCTTTTTCAGCAGAAAAAAAGGCTGATTTTCATGATGAAAAATCTTGTAACTATTTCGTAGTTTTCTCTCTGTTGACTGATATAACTGTTCAATACGGTGGCTGTGGCAAAAAGAGATTTTTTTTTCAGTCTATGTAACTGTGCAGATTTTTTTTTCAAAAAATCAAATTAGCTTCCTACTTTCCAATGGATCCTCTCCCCCATTTGATCCCTCTAAATGACTGGCCTAACTGTTAAATTATCTATTTTAGTTGGAAATATGCCTCTATGTTTAATAATCAACTAGTAATAAAACAATATCTTCGTGCTAAAAGTGTAATGGTTGAAAAATTGATAAATAAAACATGAAATTTACAAATTATCATATCAAAGCGTTTTGAGAGTTACAAAGAACGATTTTGCATGTAAAAGAAGTAAGCTTATAGCTCTGAAAAGCATTCGACTAATTTTTTTAATTTGTGCTTTATTAATGCTTTTATTATTTGTAGAAATTATTTGAAAGTACTGTAAACTAACCAAGAGCGAATCCAGCTTCTCGTTTTGGAAGTGGTCATAGTGGGAAAGTGGGGGTAAAAGTGCAATTTAAAGGGCGTTGAGCCTAGTTTTCAAAATGTAAGTCCTTAAACAGCAGCTTTAGATAATATTTGGTAAAACATGACCCTTTCTCTGGATCCGTGCCTTTGCCTTTACAGTGTATTGTATAGATGTTATAAAATCATTTACGTGGTTTATCAATGTATTTGAGCCATATTTTTTCATTGGAAGAAAAAATTATGGTCCTTTTTTATCAGTGAGTTATTTAAATCTATGGAACCATTTCATAACATTTCACGATAATATGAAGTGAAAAGAGAAAAAGTTAATTTTTATTCTTATATCAAATATCAATTATCTTTGGTATTTATTTGATAGAAGAACAAAACATAAATGTATCTTTCTTTATCCTTATTATGTACATTCTGAATAAGAAATTGCAAACTAAAGCAATTCATTCTTTTCCTTTTATTTTAAACTAGCTGTGTGGCCCGGCTCTGCCTGGTATACCTTGAGAATAAAATTTATGTCAAGTAACGCGTGTCTATAAAAGTCCCGATTAGATTACATTTTGTGCAGTACGAAAAATGAATCAATCGCCAAAAAAGTTTTAAATCTCTACTACAGGAAAAGTAAAAATTTTATTTATATTCAAAAAGAAAATGGCAACACATTTTTCTCATTAATTATTTATTTCACCCTATTTAATTTCTTTCACGCTCGTGCAGACGATTTTTATAAAGCCAACTTAAAATGGATATTTCCAAATTTTCAAATGCCCATATCTTTCTTTAGGGTGGAGATATCGATTAGTGTTTTTGAAAACCTTCGGAAGGAAACTTTCTTAACAGGTATTTTTTGCGTTCTTTCGAATGAGACCAAGATCGAGAAGATCCAATAAGTATTTCGCTAGATAGAGCCATTTGAAGTCCTTTATTCGAAATTCGAACAGATCAGTACTTTTTTCCCTGTTCAAAAACCACCCTGTAACCCTTCCCGGGGGCCCAAGTACCTCCCTGCCAAATTTCGTCCAGCTCCGATGTAAACTGGATTTGCGTAAGTTACACACATATATATAATATAATATATATATATTCTCTGTTTTATTTATATGGATGAACAAAAATACAAAATCAAAAAAAAATTTCAGCTGTTCTATGTGGAATCTTGTTTTTAGCTTCCAAAGGCTTTCCTCTGATTTCCAGCCTTATGAGCAAGAGGTCAAATGCTTTATGAAATTAATATTTATATTTTGAATTAATTCTCTAACTACCTATGACTATTGTGCTATTTATAATTAATCTTCTCTTTTTAGTGGTACTGATGCATTACATGAATACTGTGAGATTAAAACTGTAAGTAATGTTTTTTAAAAATTTTATCTTTAAGTTGCACGTGCGTATTATTCCAAAGTTCAGAATTTATACCTCTTTCCTAAAAATAATTAGGGATGGACCGGATAGTGATTTTGCCGGATACCGGATATCCGGTGGCTCATCCCAAGCCGTATACCGGATATCCGGCATTTCAATTACATTGTATGTTTGCTTATTTTCAAAGTTGTTTCTCGCATCATTTCTTTAAGAACATGTTAAATACATTCAAATTAATTTTTAAAGCGTCTATTTTATTGTAAAGGAGTAGCACTAAATATAAAATAAAACACTACCATATTGTGATTTCGTTCTAAATTACGTATTTTTATCAAAAGAGACAGAACTTTAAAAGATAGAATTAAATATTTCTGTATGTACTCAAAGTTTAAACTTTAATTATTCTTAGTTTTAAATATTCAATATCATTTCAATAAGTTTCTACGTAAATGATAAAGTTATTGAATATTCCACTAATATTATATACACGATAATTAACAAAAAAAGAAAGAAAAAAAACTAAGCTCAGATAAACGTTTTTTTTTCTTCAAATTAATACATATTTTATTGGGATTTTATGAATTTAAACTTCATTACAAAGTAACACATGTACTTATTTCTAATTTTGCAATAATATAAAGCAAAATTTTGCTTTGAAATTCTTTTTTTTAAGAATAATATGCATATAATTTTTCTAACATAAAAGTTAAAGAAGAAAATATTAAAACAAGACCAGTGTGTTAAAAAATAATAATAATAGTAAACTTATACTCAAATAATCAATAAAGTGTTATTTTTTGTGCTGTGCATTGCAAATGATTTTGTTGTTGCATTTCAGCTTAGTCTAAAATTGCATTTTAATTCCTTGCAGTTTGAAGCTGGGGCAGATCATTTTTTCCTTCTTTTGCCAAATAATTTTTTTTTTTTTTTTTGAGTCCTTTATAAATGGCTTATGCTTAAATAAGTAATACTTGGTTACACACAATTAGATAAAGAACAAATAAAAAAAAAAACAATTAATTGGTGGTAAATATTAAAATTCATTACCAAAATTCTGAAGTATCGGGACTGATTTGTACCATTTTCGCTGAAATGACCGATATATTATTATTATTATTAAAAATTATTCTAAACATGTTCACTTTAAAAAATAAATGAATAAACTGATATCTAAATAATTGACTTAAAGTTTTACTTAAATTCCAAAAAACAAAATACACTTTCTAAAGATGCAAATTAACATCTTAAGTATAGTCACTCTTTACACACATTCAAACTCGCTTAAAAAAAAAAAGCATGGCTAATTTGCGACGATTCATGGGGACAGAAGTTTACATTATCTAGAATAACACTTTTGCCAATGTTAGATAGGTTATTTATTGTATGTTATTTTCAATTATGATAAAGGCCCATTCCACGGTAATGTATGTGACAATCACATGATAAGATATGTATAAATAGCAAACAATTGCATGTACAAATGTTGGTAGAAGACAAAATATAATTTTGTTAGACAGTTTAAAAAGGATATATATAAATAGTAAAGAAAATTAAGTTTACATTTAAAGTTTGATGGTATTTAAAATTTTTTTTTAGTCTGTCATGTATGTGACAAAAAATGGAAGTGAGATTTCACAACACTAAGTATTTCCTTAAAATTCAGTGAATTATATGCATGAAATATGTTTATAATTTTTTTGGCATTACAAGAAGGATTGATGAAGACAAATTGATAATTATTTTAAAGATTTTTTTAATTTTTCAATGTTTAAAAAAATACAATTTAACAGGTCATGTTTGTGACATGTAGTCACGTATGTGACATTGTACAATTTTACATAACAGATTTTGGAAATATTACAATATTGCGACTGTTAATGATGGGCATTGGCCACACTTTAATTATGTCATCATGCTGAATAATGCCTATATCATTTTCTTGATAACTGAAGTTAAGTAAGGATATTTGCTTCAAAAAAACTACACTGATATCACTGTTGTCTAAAGCAGATACTTGTGCAACATAGGATTTCTATGATTTTTTCCCAAACACTTTTACAAGGAGGAACATGCCTAGTGAAATATCTACAGATGAGTTCTTATCCTCTGCAATTTGTGGGGCATTTTTAAAACATTGTTCTGTGCTTTCACAATAGCATAATTCTTGCATGGGAGTATCTAAATGTTGCTGGTTGGTGAATAAACAAACATGGTTATTGGAACATTTAATGATATGTGCATTCTTAATTCCCAGAACATCCTTGGCTAAATTCCAATCAATCTGGGTTTTATTTATGTCATTCTGCAACATAGGAATGACATCAATGTTTGGTACAACTCTCGCAGCAACTGTAGCAAAGTCGACCGCATTCTGTACTATGGCTCTCCTTGCCTTCACTTCCGCATATACTCGGGATTTAGCAGTGCCACCTACACCATCAACAACTCCTTTTCCATGTGAAGTTGCTGAATATTTCCATTCAAAGCCAGAAAAACATCTTTGCATCTTGGATAATATAAAAAGAAAATAGCAAATAAATTTGTTTTTAAACTCGCTGGATGGACCATCACTCCAAATAATCAATTTTGGTTTACTTGATTGAAATTTAAGGACTTCAAGAAGTTTCAA
This sequence comes from Uloborus plumipes, assembly GCA_038373865.1. Classification (NCBI taxonomy): domain Eukaryota; kingdom Metazoa; phylum Arthropoda; class Arachnida; order Araneae; family Uloboridae; genus Uloborus; species Uloborus plumipes. Next base: position 34,540 of record JAXGGA010008844.1, read on the forward strand.
AATGAAAGCAGACACAGATATCTTTGATTTATCTTTGGTGTCACTTACAATAAGATAACAATGTGTATTTTGATTGTTTTCAAACAATGCACACGTAAACAAAGTTACATTTTCCCTACTCCAAAGTGCAGATTGTATTTCACTTTGCCACTCACATGAGTAACTCATAGCAAAGTCTACTTGCAATACAACAGTATTGCTTTGATTTATATCAAATTGAAAGGCAGCAGCTTGGATTCGCTTTGTGTTTACATGTTCCTTAAAACTTTGAAAGTTCATCAAAACATTATCAGTCAATTCACCTACACAACCTTCATTGGTTTCTTTAAAGAGGCGTTTATTATGCGACTTAACCCATTGATGCCACTGAACATTAGAAGCATTATTTAATCCCTTTTTACTAATAAAACTTGAAAGCAATTCTCCAGAATTACAGTTCTGACATTTGGTCTCCCAACACGTAGACCCTTCATCTGAATTACAAAGTACTTCTTTCCAAAAATCATTATTGTAATCGATATTCAAGCCCTTTAACAAAAGAATGAAATTTTCATGATGTTTACATTTACACTGATCACTAGGAGTGTCTTTCAAAAGAAGAACATTCTTTGGTCTGAAACTGCAAAAGAGTGAATATCCAATATTCATGCTTGGATTTTCTTGTTTAAACAAAGCATGTGCTTCTTTCATATACATTGTAAGATAAAATTTACGAAGGCGTTTCTTCACTCCATTTTCCCAAACTGTCATTTCGTCATGCATTCCCGGAGCAGTATAGACTATATTAGATCGGTATAAGAATTCTGTGACAAGTTCTTTGTATTGATTATCATCACTAGCATTGGATTTTCCTTCATTTTGTATTTCCAAACCCACCTTTGCAACTAAATTGTTCACCACAGCCATCCGTTTTCGAGGTGAATTAGGTAAAGCATGCCAAGTTTTTCTTACTGCTTTTCCAAGTGTTTGAGGAACTCTGTAAGGAGATTGTTCTGGTTTTGGAACAGTAGAAGAATTCAAACTGGAAGATTCATTAGAACTATTTATCTTCTTTGTTGCTCTGCATTTTCTCTTGCTGCTTCCATTTGCTTCTTTTTCTCTTTTTTTGTCATAGTTGCTGCTTTTGCATCTCTCAGCTTTTTTTGCCTTACCCTTTCTTTCTCTTTAAAATTTGGATCAATTCTTTTCTTCTCATAATATCTTTTCTGCTTAGCATTATTCTTTGCTCTTTGCTCATCAGCCATATTTTATGTTTGAAATAACATTAGACAAAGACAATTAATAGACTAGAAAAAACTCACTTACTACAGACTTTAGTAAACATGTACTGTGATCAATGCTTTAAAATAAACTGCCAGGTTACAATTAGGGAGTGGACAATTCTGCCATCTGGTGAGATAAATTAGAAATAGCTGCACTATATTTCACAATTTTATGTTGCATACATGACTGCTTGAAGTCACATACCTAACCATGATGTCACATACCTGACCATTAAAAAATATAATTAAAATAAAAATAATTTTTAATCTTTTAATGCTATTTCATCAAATAGTGTAATTGTATTTTGGAAATAAAAATTTAGTGTTTTATATAAACAGTATCATGTAGAAAAATAAACATATTCTCTTAATGGTCATGTTTGTGACACCTCACTACCTGGATACTCTTTAACTGTTCGCAAAAAAACGAAATAGGCATTATTTTGTAATTTTTTTATGTAATATTATTGAATACACATAGGTAATTGAAAATTAAAATACAATTGATAATTATATTAAAAATTAAGGTGTTTTAAAAGCTATAGTTATATGTGCTAATATGATAGGCTACTTACAATATTTGACTATGTGGCTCAAAAAAGTCAATTTATAGTAAGACCTCAATTTTTTTAACAAAAATAATGACTATTTTCAGAAAGATCAGACATTTTTGATTAAAAATTTGTGTCATAACCATAATTATATATAAAAAAATTTTTTGACTCTTGGTTTCAAAATCTGTGGAATGGGCCTAAAGCAATAATAGTGGCAAAGTAAAAAATATCTTATTACAACATCATTGGGTGTTAATAGATCACAATTTTTGTTAGAAGTACAAAAACTAAAATGAAAGAATTCAATAAAGAAAATAATTTGAAAATTTATATTAAATGCTATTGCGATTAATTTTTATGAACTAACGATATGATTGTAAGTTTTTTCAACCTTTTGTCGCACATTAATTCTTGAAGGTTTTTAGCTTTTTCTTTCTAAATATTTTAACTAAAATATTTTTGAAAAGCTGAAGACAATCATACTTTATCTGGAAATTGTGAAAAATCAAATATGTAGAATGCTTCCATGTCCAGTACAAAGTCCGAGGAATAACATAATTTTTGTTTTAGAAGAAAAAATTGGTAAAAAAGAAAGATGAAAAGTAATTACATCATCGAAAAGGTTTATCAAGCAATGAAATTTTTAACTGGGATTTTTGTAAAAAAGAAAATATTCAATTAGGTCCTCACATCATACCGGATAACCCTCACATCAATCCGGATATCTCCCACGTTAATACCGGATACTTTGCCGGATATCCTGCAAAAATCTTCCGGATATCCGTATCCGGGGCGGTCAGCCGGATCGGATATCCGGAAGTACCGGATACTTGAAATATCAGCCGGATAGGCTGAATACCCGATAGTTACCGGATATCCGGTCCATCCCTAAAAATAATGAAACATTAACTTCCTGGACATTTCTACGAGTTATCTTAATGGTAGTATTTAAAGAAAAGCTTTGTAATTAAATCTCCTAAATTTTTAGAATATAATGTTTTTACCAGCACTTATTGCTCATAAAAAAATTAAAATAAACAAATCAAACTATGATTACATAAGTTAATTTAAATCATAACTCTGCACACATATTTATGAATCTAGTGGATTTTTAAATGTTTTTTCTTTAATGCAAGGGAAAGTCTACAGAAATTTGATAATTGCACAACTTTTAAACTGCATGGTTAGTCAGCATATGGTTATATGGAGCTCTGTGTACTTAAAACTTAACTATCAACTTACCTTTGAAGTATCAGTTTGGCTTTATTTAAAAGTTTTACCACATAATAATCCCGTCGTTTAATCAAGTATGATATTGAATGCTCTTTTTATAGGTGACTATCAAGATTCCCCAGAAGAATTCTTAAACATGAGGATTAAATGAACATTTTACAAACTTTCCAACTGTTAAATTTCTACTTTTCTATTGTTCATTCAATAAAATTTTGTTGAAGTACTCTTTTACTTCTTGAATATCTCATACATACATTGTACACTTTGTTAACATAAGTTTTGTGATGCAAATTAGTTATTTCAATTTACATTCGTGTTTCATTAGTTTTATTTTAAAAATGCTATTCTAGCCAATGAAATGTTTATGTTAACTTGGAAATCTCAAAGTTTTGAATTCTGGAGGGTATGTTGATCCTTGAAATTATTTAAATGTTTTAGGTAGCAATAAAATGTTTAAATTGGTGATGAAACAATATTTTAAGGCACCCGTGAAAAAAAAAAAAAAAGTTTACAATGAACACTTTGACGCTTTGTAAATGTAGAAGCTAGTAATACTTCTTAATTTATGCACTGATAATAGAAGTTTTTATTCTAGAATCTATACAAATGCAACAACCAGCAACTGGCTCTGCTCCTTAGAGACAATTTTTTTTTTTTACTGAGACGTTTAAAGGCTGATAAAATCAGCAACTATCAGTGTAGCCTCAGAAATATTTTTTGCAAATTTTACCAAAAAAAAAAAAACTTTGTTTTAGCTAGTTAATTGCTTCAATAGATTAAAAAAAATCCTATCAGCTTACAGAACATTATTTTGTCACTTAAACAAATTCAAGTTTTCCCCCCAAATATTTACAACTGTAGTGAACGAATTAATCTTGTTTAAAAAATATTTTTGTAACCCATTTTATATGTTTTCGAAAAATTCGTCCTATTCTAAAAATCTTTTTTTTTTACAAAAAAGGAAAATCTAAGTAAAAATGCTATCATATTGTACTCTATATCTAACTTTTAAAAATATGAATTGCATAATTCAGATAACTTTAATAGAGTTTAAATATATTTCTAATAAATTTAAAATAAAAGTTTAAAGGTTTCAGAAATTTTGTTATTCTATTATTTGCAATACAATAAAAATAATTATAGCACGCATTTCAGGACCAGAAATTTTGCATTCAATAGATTTTGGCCTTGCGTAGATCACTTTAGATGAATAAATCAAAATGTTTATACATTAGAATAAATTTAAATACATTAAGCATTAAAACACAAATCATGCTACTTATTCAATTTTCACAAAAGTTCTATTTTCCTGTACTGTTGCTTGCTTCATGGCTTACATTGTTGCACTTACTAAGACAATCTGTTTTTTTTTCCCCTCTGTGAATACTGTGGTGTCATGTGAATTGGTTTGTTAAACATAATTTTTAAAAGGAGCACAATGGCTTTAATTAAAAGTGTAATTATTTAGAAAAAATAAGCATACCAAATATTTTCGTGCCTAGTGCCTCAAAAGTTGTAGTTGGGCGTAAGTGCAGAGCTGTAATTTGAGGGTAAATGACAGGGACTCATTGGATCACTCTGGAATTTCAAAACCTCAGGCTCAGATTCCACAGCCCTGGATCAATATAGTACAATATTAACAGGATTGAGGAAAAATGATGAGAAGATTATTCAGCTCAAACTTGAGTCTTGATCCCTTTGCAATGAAAAATTAAGAAATTTTATTCTTTTGAACTTTTGCCCACTTAAAGAACTTGTTGTTTTCTAAGTACAAATTTCAGTTAAGTTTATTCGAGCATTTTACAATCTTTTACTAAGTTATGAATCACTCAAACATTCACTACTGCTTTTATCATATACTAGCAGAACCCGGCAGACGTTGTTCTGTTTAGATGTATATTTCGTCTCCACATGGTGTTTTGGATGTAAAAATCTATAAAGCTTGTTGAAAATAGGCATGAACGATTTTAAAAATTCTAAATCAAGCAAAGTTATCTTCTGATACAGTTATGCAATTTTCAGAAAGTCTATTCAATGAAAAAGTTCATTTTCCTTTAAAACTATAAAACTATGTTCTGTAGAGTTGGAAAACACAGATGTCCACTTCTTAAAAAGTTAATAAAGTCACTTAGAAGGCTAAACTAAGCTTAACAGCAATGGCGGATTTGTTGAAATTTTGTAATGTAAAGATGCAAATGATACTTAAACTTGACAGTACTTGAAGAAACTTCTTAAAACAGAAAAGTAACACATCCTTTTGAATAAGAAAAAAAGCATGGAGGAATGGTTGTACTTTAGTAATTTCATGGCATAAGCAATCAGGAAATACTCGTCTATACGCACAACCATTTGAAAATTAAGTAACAACATATCTAATGCGAAGAAATGAGTTCCATTAATTTTTTTCTATGTGGCACAATTTGAGCAAGCATGAATATATTATTCGCAAGGCTGAAAACAATTTTAATGACCTATTTGGTGCTCAATACCCACCATTCCGTACGTACGTCGACGTACGTCATCGTCATCGTTAATAATTTTTAACATTGCAGTTAATGACAAATATTACTTTGTCTGAGAAGGAAACATTTAATCAGGTATTATCATACACAAATAATTTTTTCTACTCTCGAAAACAAAAATAGTTGCGTAGCAATGCGCCTTGGAAAATTTCAATTATTGAAGGTTCTTGGCACTATTTAAAAAGTCACCAATTTGGTAGCTAATTTGGGATACCTTGGATAATTCTGAACCACTATCCCTTCCATAAATAAACTTACGCATTATCACTTTTGTGAAAGAGAAATTGTCGCCAAATGTTGAAGTATTCTCTATGAAGATGATTACTTTTTGGCAATCTGAAATCAATTTGAATATTATATTTGGCGCTAAATGTACACCATTCAGTAAGGCGTTAAAATAATTTCCAACATTGCGGTATATTATAGCAAATAGTATGGACATGAAAACGAACTATTTTGGCGAGAAAATATAGTAACATACTTTGATTGAAAACAGCAATGGGTATAAGAACAAAATAGTGTTCGTCTGGAAAATAATGCATGACATCTAAGCCTATACAAATCTAAAGGAGTTCCGAAATATGAAACTGAATCTCATTTGTTTTTAAAAAAAGATTAATCTGTTACTCAAATACCTTTTTTATCCTTTATACTAGAGATAGTTATTGGGAAAACTTCCATTATTGAGGGCTCTTGGCGCGATTTAAGAGATCGTCAAATTTACGGTAGTAAGCAATTCCAACTATCTACCAGAGAGTTGAGTTGATACACTAAATACTCGATTGGATTGATGAAAGCCTTCGAAAATGGAGTTTTAAATTGAAATTACAAAGACAGAATCAGGTCTAAAATTGAAATAAAAAAATAACTACCCATCGGATTTTGTTGAAACTGGTCTCTAAACCTTCCCAGTACCAAAAGGAACAAACGGTGAAAATTTCAGCCAAATCTCCCAGGTAGTTTCTGAGATCTTAGGGCCACACACAGACACATATACACATTTACCAACATTCATTTTTATATATAGATGGGAGTGTTGTGTCACCAGGAAAAGGAATACTTGCATTATACAACAATGCAGTGATCTATTATCGAGGAGGTTGGTTCGCAGGGTGCAAAAATGAGCAAATGTAGTAACCCTTACTTTCCCTGTTTTTCCCGAACGCCATATGGGCAATCTGGTTTCTGTTTTGCTTTCAGACATTATTCAGTTTTGCCCGAATCTTTTCTGTTTTGAGTAGCAAATCATTTGTATAAATGGTGATAAGATAGGTGTCCGGTAAAAGATATTTTGCATAAAATTGTGTTTTATATTCTGATTGGCTCAAAAGTGTGTGTAAATGTAAAATAAACGAAATATGATCTTAAAAAGCACAAGAATTTTTGGACCTAAGTCTGGAAAATAATGAAATTGTTGAGGAGGCAAGGGTCTTAGTTTTATAGTTTAAAGAATCTCGTTCTGTAGCTTTTCTGGTACTTCATCATTTGTGTGTGTGTGAGGGGGGGGTGAACATTTTTGTTTATTGAAATATGTTTCGATAATTATGCAAAAATCTTGCAACATGAAAAAAAAAAACTTTGTTGAAAAACATTAAAGTGAATAAATCGTCACTCATGCAAAAATATTTCAAATTCATAGTGGAATTCGTGTTTGATTTTTTCACCAAAGTGATTTAACCAGGTACTTTAAAATTATACAGTAATGCTAACTATAGGATATTACAGTGAACTCTCGTTTATGTGCCGGTCCAGGGGACCAACAGAAAAAGACGCATAAATGAAAAAGTCAATTAAAAATGCTAAAACACAATATTTTAGTTACTAACCACAAAGTTCTAGTGAGATCATGCCTAAGATTGTTTTTGAAGGAAGTAAAATGATACTAAAAATGAGAGAGTAAATACCTGAACTATAATAAATGGTAAAAAGTAACATGCCTAATAACTATTTATTTCCTTCAAAGTAATCCATAATTGATGTTTGTTTTTGTCGATGGATTTCAGAAACATATTTTTCAAGTTTATACAAATGTGAAAAGGGAGTCTCAAAAGCAGAATTATATTGCAAATAGTCTCGAATAGTATCTAGGGCTTCTAATGCTTTCATGTGATTTGGATGAACTTTCGCTTCGTCGTCTTCATTGTCGTCATCTAAATCTCCATCCCCTTCACCGTTAGCCATTTCTTCAGCGATGTCTTCGATATCTCTTAAATCTGTTGTAATTAAATCATTATCTATGTCGACAAATTCCTTGAAACCAACGAGTCCATCAGATACAATTTGCCATTTTTCAGCACTAAAATCTGTTCCCAAATCATCTTCATTGTCGTTAATTTGGCTATTACAATCAATTTCATCAGAAAATAAAAATCCAGCCTTTTTGAAGCAATTCCTTATGGTACTATCACTGATACTTCTCCATGCAGCGCATACCATATTCATTGCATCAAGAATTGAAATTTTCACATCTGTTGTAGCTGAATTTCTTGTTTCTATCTCAGCAAGATATCTACGAATCAAAGTTTTCTTGTAGTACACTTTTAAGCAACGTATTATGCCCAAATCCAATGGTTGTAGTTTACTCGTGCAGTAAGCAGGAAAAAATACGACTGTTACATGTTCAAAATAGGGTAAATCTTGTAGGTGAGCAGGGCATTGATCCATAAAGAGGAGCACTTTTCTTTTCTCTTTTTCCATTTTCTTATCAAATTTTTGAAGGAATTCTAGAAATATCTTTGATGTCATCCATGCTGCCCTATTGTTGAAATACTCACACGGAAGCCACTTTATATTTTTGAAAGAGCGAGGTCTTTTTGGTTTACCAATGATTAAAGGGGGGTGTTTTTCTGAACCATCTGCATTGCAACATAGCAAAATGGTTAATCTTTCTTTACTGTTTTTACCACTATGGCATGGTTCCCCTTTAAATGCTAATGTTTTTTTAGGCATCATCCTAAAAAACAAACCAGTTTCGTGACAATTAAAAATGTCTTTAGGTTTGTATCCTTTAATTAAAGATGCTAAATCTTCCTTCCACTGTAGTACTGTTTTCTTGTCCATGCTTGCACTTTCCTTAGATATGGTACGAATTTCTAGTCCATGCCGTTTCTTAAATTTCTCTACCCAACCATGTGACGCTGAAAAGTTTTCAATTTTCATAGTCTCTGAGAGATGAAAAGCTTTCAGTCTCAACAGCTCTATGTTGACTGGTATGTTAAAAGCACGGGTTTCTTCAAACCATTGCAGCAACGCACTTTCTAATTCTTGAAACTTTCCTCCTTGAATTCGGCTTCTCTTCAAGGATTGAACACCGCAGTCTCTTTGAGCTTTTAGAATTTCATCCTTTTTTTTCAAAATTCCTTTTAATGTTGATTCCGGAACATTAAAATATTCTGCTAAAGCTTTTTTTGTCATTGTTGGATTATCTTCATATTTTTCAATAACGCTGACTTTAAAAGACAGGCACAACTTCGTTCGTTTGCCCATTTCGTTAAGAGAGAAATCTCAAATGTGCTCTCGTTAAAGTTTGATAATGAAGCAGCTTTAGATTGTGAAAAGTACTCTAGAGACACTTACAGGCATTCTGCCTTCCCCTCCCTACTAAAAATGTCACAAGATGTACCCCCCTCTTTTATTTAGTGAGAGTTCCCTGTATGTCATTCACATGAAAATGAATGAAGAAGATACCTAATTTTATGATCTTGCCGGGAAGAACTTAAATTTTGACAGATGTTAAAATGAAGCAGGAAGAAAAGATTGAGAGCAAATAAAATTTAAACGCAAAGCAAATGCAAACGGGTGCCAGGATGGGCGGTCAGATCTTCTGGGCAAAGGACGTTTGTTTGACAATGAGCCAAATCTGGAAACACAGTTGCAATCTTACAATGCTCAAATGTTCTTTTTCATTACGTTTTCATACTTGCATTATGTTTAGTTCCATTCGGTAAATTAAGAATTTTCGCCCTTACAAAAATTTAAGTTTTGGGCACCTCTGAATGCAGTATAAAAGCAAATCTGAATTCTTCATTTTGAAAACTGTTTACTTTATTTTAATGAAGAAAAAAGAGTAAACACCATCAGAAAGTATGTTGCTTTCGCTGTGTATCTTTCTGAGCTTTTTCACAAGTTTTTACAATTTTAATACATATCGTTCAATAACAGTCATACTAATTCCATTTAATTTTGAATTCTTCTTGGTCTCACGAAGGAAAAAAATGGCAAGGCACTATCGTAAAACATGAGAGTTCATCAAATCTTGATGGTTTTAAAGTTAAGGAAAACAGAAACCCAGAAACTTGTCAGCGAGTGAAGTCTTTGGCTCTCGCGGTTACAGTTTTAGTTCTTCCACTTGAACTTGCGAACTGATCAGTTAATAATGCAAATAATTTTCTAACATACTGATCCTGGTCACTGTCATTTTTTTCTAAGGAAAGAAATTCAATTGGAAGTGCATAATTAATAATAACTTAGTGAAAACTTTTCAGTCTGCCGATGGCAGCACTGAACTTCATCATCAACATCAATTTGTTTTCAGTCTTGTCTCTTGTCAAAATTTGGCATGTAAATAGTAGAACTTTGTAAAGTTATTAGAATGTAAAGCTTAAGATTTTTGTTTCATATAATTACGATTGAATTCTCTGACTTTTGATTGAACAATTGCAAATAAACGATGAATTAAAATGAATGTATCCCACACCTGCCAATTTTGTGAGTGCAAATCGGCAGATAACCAATTTGGTTCTGCCGAAGCACCGTTACTTCATACCACATTCTCACTATCAAAGTAGGAAACAGTTTTTGGACTAATTTTAAATACTTCTTTTAAAATAATTAAGTTATTCGTATCGAAAAAAGTTGTCAAAAAATTTTGTAGTAGAACAATGCATTTGCACTTTACACACCTTTTAGTTTTAATGTTTTGTTGAAACATTTATCTTTGATATTTTATTAAAAAATATATGAAACAGTAAATATAGTTTTTAATTCATCACTAAAAAAAAAAACATGAAACAAAAAAACAAGAGAATCTGTAATTGTGTGTTATCTGTTGTTTCTATGATCTATTAGTACAAACATTATATTTTTTCAATCAATGAAAAAATTTAGTATGTTTCCAATCCATCTCAATTCGTTGCAATTTAAGCTGCTGTTTCCAATTTGTATTTGATCGTAAAATAGTAAATACACTTAAATATTTAATTTTTAATTTTAAAGGAGCAATTCGAAAGTTCAACTTGGAATGAATTTTCTTTTGATTTTATTTAGAAAATGGTACTTTTGGTAGGTATTACTTTTCACTCTGAAAAAAAAGGTGCAAAATGATTCACAATAACGTGCAATGTGCCTAATTTCCATTTCATTAAATGAAACTATTTCTGAATCTGTTGCAATTAAGTAATATTTAAGTTCCTGAATTAAAAAAAATTAAAAATTTTAAACCATAACTTAAATTATTTTTGTATGTATCAAACATCTATTCATTGACTTTATTTTCTTTCTTTTTAGAATGCATACATTTGATGAATTAGAGGAAAAACCGCCTGCTCCACCAGTTAGATTGACAAGTACAAGGTAAATTGAGTTTTAATGTTCACGTTTTATGCTGTTTAATATACTCATTTGCTGAACTTCATCATGCTTGCGAGCTTGATTTTTAACCACAATGGTACAACAGTCTATCAATTATACTTGTAATAAGAGCTCTTTTTTGTATACAAAAAAAGGGCAGATTTTGAATTCAATTAAAGATTTCTCTCTCAGCTCCATTTTTTTATTTCAAATATTTTCTTGAAACAATGTTTTTCAACACTTGCAAATTAGATCCTCTTTCAGCGTTATACATTTCTGCAATTATTGTTTGATGTTTTCAAATTTTTGGAGAGTATTTTCAAGCTTTTAAAATTTTTAGCTATATTTAATTCAGCAAGCTAAATTTTTGGATGAAAGATAAAATTTTCATATTTTAGGTGATAACTTTATGCACCTACTATCATACGGGCCAAGTAGGACATCTTTCCTGTTTTTGAAATGATGATGTTTGGCGCCTATTTTTCCAAAACCGGCTTAGGGGCTGTTTACAAATGATGTCACACTTTGAGGGGGGAAGCAGTAGGATTTGGGAAGTTGTGACAAAGGAGATTGACAGGGTACAAAAAGTGTGACATTAGGTCTTTTTTATAAGTCAATATGTTTTTTTTAAGTCCAAAATTGCGTGATATGCGACTACAGAAGGAGGAGGTTACGGTGAAGTGTGACACTTTGTGGCTAAGCAGAACATCTAAAACTTGTTACAATATCAATAGGAGCGCCCCGATGAAGGTTACCATGCCCTCCCAAAACTTCTTGTTCAACAAATTTTGTCTGGCTATTTGGCAAATTTGGAGGTTGTATTGCAATTTTTTAAAAAATGTTTCATGCTTCTAAAAATTATAGGTATTTTGGCATGTTTATATTTAATCTTTTCATGAAACTCGCCTAAGAATTCATTCAAAGTTTATTCGGTAAATTGAGAGTTTCTCCCCTCCCAAAAATTAGCTTAAGAAGTTTTAACTTGATACCCCTGAATAGCAATCAATGTTTTGTCAAGATAACTGCAATATAATGCACTACCTGGTTTGCTGTTACTTATTGTCTTTAATAAAGAAAGAGCAAACTTTATCTAGCCTTGGATTAAATAAGAACCTGTTGTTGATTTAGGGATCCTGTTCAGTCTGTTGACTTAAAGCCCCTTCCAAAAGAACCAGAAAACGACAAGTGGAAGCTGAAAATCAAATCATCTAAAAGTATGTATTTTTGATGTAATTTTTATTAAAATATTAAAGATACAGATAATTCGTTATTCAAGACTTTTTTTAAAGGATCAGTTACATTATTGAAACTTTTATATCCTTGTGAATGTTGATTAGTACAATGAGTGCCCTTGATTTTCAAACCAAACCGTATACTAAAATTACAATGACCCAAAGTTAATATAAGTTCTTGACCTTAAGTGTTTTCACTATTACAGTATTTTGACAGTATGGTTTTTGCTGAAACAGAGTTTGACTGTATTGCAAGCATTGCAAATATTACGAAGCATGTTTACCAGATAAGTTAATTGCAGGGACGTCATTTCAAGTTTTTCCAGGGGGGCAAAAGGTGAAAACACAATACAATTTCACCGGAAAACAAAAAAAACCATGCCCACTTACATAAAAATACATTACTTTTTCAAAGTCGGGGGGGGGGGGGGGGGGCAATTTAACCCACCTGCCCTCCTAAATGACGGGCCTGATCTCTGAAATAGCTTATATTATGTTACTTTTCTGCAGTAGGACATTTAAATTAGAAGCCAAAGCTATCTTCTTTCATTGAAAAAAAAAAAAAACACACACACACACATAATCAAAAGCCTTCTTGTTTTTTCTTTGTATAATTAAATTTCAAATCATGAGTCAAATGTAAGCTATCAGTATTTTTATCTTTAAATAGTCATCAAAACTATAAAAAAAAATTACTAACCGAGTTCAAAGTTATCCTGCCACTAAAAGTGGTTGACATTATATCTCTTCCCTAAACTTTTTTTCTGACTTTAAAATATTAACTCTAAATCTGTACAAACCTTGCTGCATGCCTTGCTACTTCTGAACTTGTTCACTAGTGGAATTACTATTATGATCTGTAAGTCTAAATGCTTGCACTGACTATATGCTAAGATTAAAAAAATAGTTTTAACTGAAAATAAACCAATTATTCATTCTTTTTTTCCAGGTGCGAAAGAAAAGAAAAAAGACCCAGACAAGTTGGTCATTTCACCACCTCTAAATTTTGAACATACTTTACATGTTGGATTTGATCCAGATACCGGAGAATTCACAGTAAGTATTTCATTTATTATCAGCAGAAGATATCATTAGAGGTTGCAGAAATATTTCAAGTTTTAAGCTTGGTATTTCATCAAAATCTAATTAAATATTGATGCTTTTCAGTGTTCTTAAAATTTTTTAAATCAAGCTACAAACTGCTATTTTGTAAGTTATTTATTTTGTTCAAATCTTCTGTTGTTTATAATATGGATTATGATTAATGACAAATACTTTATGTATTGGGGTTGGGCATGCTACAAACTATGTATTATGGCTAAAATTGAAGTGAAGAATCATACCTGTTCCAAGATTTCCTTTTACAGTGCATAGAGATAGTTATTTGACTCAACTTTGTATATGAAGCAGTGAGAAGTAAAGGGCTGTAAGTGGACGTTTTGAAGTTTTGTGAAAACCATGTTTAACGTTCAGATTTAGGGAGGCTTTCATAAAAGCTTTCTTCTAAATCGTGCTGCATAGCAGAACCTACCAGGGTTATTTGTACTATCCTTTATCCCAAAACAGAGGAGAGGTTCTCCCACCATTTGTTCTGGTTACGTCAAATTTTTAATTTTGGCCCTTGCATCCTTTCGCTTCTCAATTCCTCATATTACTTGTTATTTTTTGGTGTTTAAGTTAATTCTTTTAATGAGGCTCTTTGTACATTTGATTTTTTTTTAAATGTTGAAAATCCTTTGTGCTGAAATATCATTTCTAATTCTGAGAATATGTAAAATTTAATTTGCACACGTTTTGGAATTGACCCTTCATTTCATTTCATGTGACCTTCCTTATTTGGCAATTTTTGTCGGACTATTCGGCAAATTTGGGGACATAACTGGTTTTTAAATGTCTGAATGTTATTTTTCATTAGATGTATTTATGTGTATATATCCATATTTATCAATAGGCATAACTTGGAGTTCCATTAAGCAAATTCAAAATTTTTGCCTTCCAAAAAATTTAAGTTCGGGGCACATCTGCCTGCCAATAAAGAGGTTAATCTTCTTTCCCTTGAAAAATGTGTTAGTAAGATTCTTGCAGCATATTCATCATCTAGTTTTGAGGCATAATTATCTGGAGAATGATAATTCTTTTGGTTTGTATATGCTTTTTCCTCATTAAAAAAAAAAAAAAAAGTTTTTTTTTTCATGATCATGCATTCATGTAGGCGACTTTGTATCATTGTTCATATATTTAGAAAAATATAGTTTAAGATGGTTGTTTTAAAAATTTCCTTTTTTGCTAAATTTTATTTTTCAATTGCTAGGGTTTACCAGAGACTTGGTCTATGCTGCTTAAAAATTCCAATATTTCAAAATTGGAGCAAAAAGAAAACCCTCAAGCTGTATTAGATGTCTTAAATTGGTACGATGCTTCCACCAAAGAAACTGAAGATTCAAAGTACATGACAATAAATAAAACTTTAGGTAAGTATTTTTCTTACTTGATTTACTATTTTATATACTTATATAAAATATATGTCTATGTGCTTTGTCTGCGTATTTTAAAATCACTTATGAATGAAGATTGCTAATAATAATAGTAATAATAATAATAATAATAATAATATATATATATATATATATATATATATGTATACATATGTTTACACATAGTGTTAAGATATATGTATGTATATAGTAAATTAAATTGTATGCTTAAGTTGTGACAATATGACCTGTCATGTTTTAGGAACATCTTATTTAGTACTTTTATTTGTCATAGTTTATGGTTTATCTTTTCAATATTATAATAGCTATATGTTTGGATATTTATAGTTCTAAAGCAAAGTCTCATTATTTGTTAATTGATTGTTTATTTTTGAAACAACTTATGATCGCATCAGTCATATTATTTTATATTGAATTTAGAGTAGATATTTATGGCTTTTTTTGAAATGGCAGTGTGATTTTCCAGTTTCATTCCGTATTTGAAACAAAATGTACGAACATTTCTGCTTAGAATTATTGTTGATCAGAAATATTGATACTAAATAGCATAAATGAATTGCCTAGTAAAATTGTAAAGTTAATAAAAATTATAGATGAGTATGCTTCATTGAACTAATTAAAAATAGAGAAAAGGAAGAGCTCGTTTTAACCCATTAATGCCTGACATTTTTATTTCCAAAGATATTTTGTATACTGGTTACAAACGGTGCTTAATGGACAGCAAAAATAATTAAAAAAATGTTATGTAAAAAATAATGTTTTATTAAGGAAAGAAAAATCGTCCCTTAAAAGTTACGATAGACCCCAGAGGGTACATACTTTTTTGACTAAAATTTTTTTCTGCCTACAATATAATATTTAAACAGACATTTTATAAGAAGAAATAAAATCAGCAATTAACCTCAAACTAGGAAGCTGGGAATAACTTTGAAAACTTAGCTTTTTTTCTTGAGATTGTGAACGATGTCATTTTTGATAAAGATCATATTAAAACTGCTACAGAACGCACTTTACAATGGTTACGTGATGCAACCTGTTGTTAACAAATTGAAACAATACCAAGGTACTAATTGAACACTATTATTTGGTTGAAATGTTCATTTTGGGGAAATTCAGAGTTTTTGGACCGTCCCTAAAAAGGGACGCTAGGCATTAATGGGCTAAAACAGTTTTATATCTTGAGATTTAAGTACTGGCTTGTACTTTTCTGTTCATTTCTGTTTTTTCAAGACAAATCTGCTTTTACAACTTAGATTCTTGCTCGTAAAACAAACTTTCTTTGATCCAAAGTGAGCTTAAAAACAATCTACATCTTTTGGGGCAGAGGGCAGAGTTGCCAGACGTCCCGGATTTCAAGGGACAGTCCCGTTTTTTTAAACATTGTCCTGCGTCCCGGGGAACCGTGATACGGGACGGCTAAAGTCCCGTATTCTGGCTAGAAGCAGCATTTTACAAAACGAAACATTTTCAGGAAAAAAAATGGAGTGAAACAAAAAATGTGAAATAGAGTGATAAGAAAATTGATTGAATTATAATATTTTCCTGTTCTGAAGTAATGTTAGTGTTTTATTCATTTAAAGCAGAAATTACTGTGACAATCAATTCAACAAACGTTCGTTTTAAAAGTGGTGTATCTCCTTTGTAAAGGATTTTACTATGCCTTATTATATAAAAACCCCTTCTTAATTTTTCAATTATGAAAGAAATGTGTTTTGGTACTCTTAGTCACTAGAGCTTTTGAATCAATTAATTTCAATCTTTTGAAATTTGCTTCGCTTCGCTTTTCTACTAAAACATGTAACTAAATGTTATTCCATTTAGCAAACAAATACGCGTTTTAAAAACATGAAGATACATAATTTTTACAATGAGCGGCAGAAATATAACTTGCAGTGAGTCAAGTTTGTAAAAATTCAACCCTTAGACTTTGTCTCTCAACCCCCCCCCCCCCCCCAAGAGCATGTCCCGTATTTACAGTTTTTAAATCTGGCAATCCTGGCAGAGGGTGTAACTTGGTCAGCTAAGATACAATCTGAAATGCCTCAGAAAACTCCTGTATAATGTATTTTATCTTCAATCAGGTATAGAAAATGCTTACCCTGAGTAATAAACATCAATAATAATGCTGTTTTGGTGTCACTACAGTTTGAAACTCGTCCATTATTTATCAAGTCTGCAAGAAAGTGTCATTATTGAAATAGTTTCTTTGAACCGTTTAGGTCTTATCCAAATTATTTTTTGTGAATGCTAGTTGGATAAGTTAATGCCTTTTTTCTCCGGTGTGTCTTATTAGCTGGGAAATACCGCATATGTTTTGTGAGAGGAATAAATTTCTTATGGTAATATATAGTTCTGAAACATTTTATGTATAAATGAAATTGAAGTACAAAATAATAAAAAATGATAATAATAATAACAGTTAAAGATGTCACACTGGTTAATATTAAAAAGGATAATATTTTTTATAAAAGCTTGGATAAAGCAGCAAGAAAATCAGAATAGTATGCACACTAAAGTTAAGCAGTGAAAATACTGGATCACTTAATAAATAATTGTACTATATTAGCTGTGCATATGGGTGATTCTACAAAAATGGGCAAATTTGTGTTCCATACTGATTGCTCTTTTTGTTTTTAATTTAATAAAAAACTATTGTGGGAATATTTTTATGGGTCTTTTGTTCTATAATTCTAATTGTCAACATAGTCAATAATTAATTATTATTCTTTTAAAAATAAAATATTACATTGAAATGTCATCCACATGCCCTGTCCCATAGGTGCAATTTTCACAATCAATGGAATATAGAGTTTAAAAAAAAAAATAAGTGATATTTTTCTCAAGAGTTTTTTATTTATAAATGTGAATGTGTGCAAGATGTAAATCATAAAAAAAGCAAAAAAATATGAAAATGATATCTCTAAAAGTTAATCTAAACTTTGTCCCAGCGATTATCAGTCATCCACATGTCTAAAAAGTATAGACATTTTTCTCTGAAATGTTTTATTTCAAAATCTGGCAACACATCTTAAAATAAAGCATGGAACTTTGTTATTCCTGGCTGAGGATTAATTTTGCTGTTCTGTAGTTACTTTTTGATAAAAAGCAAGCTAAACTCAACTTTCAAGGCAAGTGTTTTTTATCTTTGTCATTAACATGCCCCACAGAATGCATGTAAAATGTACATGTAAATAAATTTTGATAATGAATAATCCTAAGGCTTACATTTGTGGGTTCTAATTCGAAATGAAGCCGAAAAATATTCAGATATGACTTTTTGAGAACACAATTACCTGTGTTTTGTCATTCACATGCCCCAATATAAGATACGTGGATGAATCAAAAGCCAAACTATGACAGTACAATGTTTAAAAATTATGTCTAACAGTTTACTGGTTAAAAAATTTCATTAATATACCTATTGTGTTTGTGTTATTCACATACTTACTGTGTTATATTCACATACCCATCGTGTCATCCACATGTCCTTTTTATCATTCGCATATGCCTTCAAAAAAATAAAAATCCAAAAATACAATAAAATACAAACATTTAAGCTCTGCTGATATTCTATTTTAATTATGTAACTTATCAAGTGCTTTGCTGATTTTTTTCAGATTTTTAATTTTAAATTAATTTTTTGAAAGCTACATGTTAGAAATATTCCCATATTTGTAGAATCACACATATATAGTAGTTCTTCCATTTTTCGACTTCATCTAAGTTTTGGGTCTAGCTTTTTGATGGTAATAGTTCATCTGAATAGAATGTTCGGTTTCGAAAGACAAAAGAAAGATTATTTTCATCATATACAATTATGTTTTCTTATGTTCATAGTAGTAGATGGTTCATAGCAACAACATTTCATAATTTCTTATTGATTCTAATGTTAATTTTTATTGGTTTAACTCAGTACAAATTATTATAACTGAATGAACTGGTATTTTTTGAGCGCATTAAGCTTTACAAAGAATTGAGTTACTAATGTATGCTTATTTATTGACAAACGTGTTTGAATCATTTATAAGTTATTAGGTCATCTTGTTTATGAGGTCAGTTTTCCAAAGTATTTAGAGATGTCTTGATATTGAGGTCCAACTGTATATATATTTATACACACAATCATACAAGTATACATATTTATGTATACTTGTATAAGAACTGAAAAATAATTCGAAATATCATTTTATCCATTTTAGAAATTTGCAAATATATTTTTTGCGGAACATATGCTTTAAATAGGAAACAAATCTGTTTATAAACTAGTTTTTCTAAATGATTTTGAGATGATATTTTACACTAATAATTAAAATACTCGTGATGTTTATTACTATTTCAAATCCCTGAGTTAGTTGATTCTCTTATTTCTCTGCAGCTGAACTTGTGAGTCTATGGTGCCCAAGTAGGTTTCTTAGGTTTTTTCTTCTCCCCAAACTTATATGTTTCCCTCTCCTGCTTGTTAGAAACTTTGGGATTTTATATGTGCGAATGAAAAATAGATATTTTATTTCTTAAAAGTTGTGCCTTGTATTTAGTTATAGTAATTACAAAAATTCTAGTCTCAAAAGTCAAAGGTATTGCTTAATTCAAAGTGCCAAATATTTCAACCGTCTCCACATTGTTAGTAAGAATGCAGCTCTTTTCATGTTGTCAGGGAATTATTTTTACTGGAGTCTTGACTATATGGATTAACAATCATTTGGCAAATAAACATGCATTTTTTTATTTGACTAGAGAAGAGATCACATCCTAATAAAATACATGATTTGCCTTTTGAGATCTGCATTTGTTAAGGCAATTAATATATATTTAAACAATTTTTCACATGAAAAAATGTTATACTCATTAATACTATTGTAATAAAATCATAATGCGCTTTCCATGTACTTAAATGTCACCTTTTACTGATTTAATAGTACTTTTCAGATATTGCTGAGGTATTTCTTAATTGTAGTGAGCATATAATAGCTCAAAAATCTTGGTCTACTGAACTTTTGTTACACAAATGTTCTAATTCATGGTTGCTCATTGACCCTTTATGAAAGGCGCAGTATAGCCTATTGAGGCTCTTGCGCCATAAAAACCAATAAAGCAAACCAAACCAACCTGTTATGAAAGTTTGTTATTGGCTGCTGTGAAAGGGGCCACATTTATTATCTACAAAATAACTCA